>JAQFZU010000948.1:0-17194 GCA_034696185.1 Henia vesuviana | reverse complement strand
GACTGTCACGTGACATTGAATTTGCGACTCCTATTATTAACAAGAGACTAGAACAAAAAAAATTTCTTGTATATTTTGATTTTATTGATTTGTCGTTATATTTAATAATATTTTTTATACTTTAAAGTTAAAATTGAATTTAAACGTTTTTTACTTCCCGCAAAGTCTATTGTATTTTTTCGCCTTAGAAATTCTAAATAAACGCCCTTAAAATTTGCACTAAGTTTATTGTGGTCACGACTTTGCTGATGGTAGATAAAAGATAAATTTATATACAGCTAAGAGACTTCTTCTCTTACCTAGAAGCCTCAGCCAGTTTCCGGTTTAAAGTCGCTATTCTTCTCTTCTTGCACATCTCGCATCACCAGGTCTCACCTGACACGCCAATAATCAGCTGCCAAAGCGATTGCAGTCCCAGCAGGGAATATTGACTGAAACTCCCTCTGCACTTTTCCTCCACTACTATTCTCTTTGCACGGTTCTTCTTCGAATCTATCGCTGATAATCGCTAGTACCGACCTGTCACTCCACTTTTGTTCGCAGTATTACGAACTGATAATAATACCGGAGGCATAACACACTTTAACAACCTCTTTCGAACACTCGTTTCGAGTGGACACGGCACAAAAGTAGGAATTTACGCTACTTCCATCACATTGAATTTGATCTGTACCTCTAGAGCTGTCATTCGCAAAAGATTTTCATATCTAAAATTCAAATTTACGGATTTTAAATTTTAATTTTTTTAAAAACTGTTTTTGACATATTTTGGCTAAAATTAAAGTGACATGTCGAATGAGAAAGAGAGTATTGTATTTGTGTAAATGAATGTGAATTATTTAAATCTATTATTAATTTCATCCTTAGAAACTGGCAATTGAAGAATTTAATTTTAATAATGTGACTTGAAATGTTAGGTTTTAATTCATTAAAAGTTAGAATTAGAAATTATTTTTAAATAAATTAAAATGTTCTAAAATCCTTGGAATTGAAATTAATCGAAGTTAAATTTTAACAAAAATTTTATGTTCAAAATCTTAAAGTAAAGATTTTGCACTTTTAAGAAGCAAAAATCACAATTATATTAATAAAGAAAATAATGTTGTTTTACTGGGTATAGAATAAAGTTTTTAGACAAACCATGAATAAATAATATTATTTTCAAATATAATATAATATTTTATACACTTGCAAATTGTATTTTTTATTTAAAAAAAAAACTTTACAATGGCAGTATCTTCATAAAGTGTCAAAAAAGACCTGACTCATAAGCCTAATACGATAATGTGAGGATTTAAAAAGAGCAAAGTATTGGAAGGATTTTCTCGTGCTTTCGTGCATGATAAACTGAAGGAGTGACTATTGCAGGTGCAATGTAGTGCAGGTGGTTGCATTACTGATCCCTTTTCCAATTAGCGAATTGCAAATAAGGCTTGTGAGCAAATCCCATGCACGTGCAACCGAAAAACACACATGGGTTGCCCACGGTTTCTCAACCCTTCCTTTCAAAAAACAACCCCCCCTCTCCCCCCACATCGAGAAGTAGTTTTTCGACCCTAATGAGATCGCCATTTCTGCTATTAAGAGTGAATCCAAAGTTCTGTTAAAGTCAACTTACAACAAACTCTTTTCTCATTCAATCAATAAAGTCACCAAGACGTCTAACACGTGACTTTCAGAGCATGCGCTCCTAATTGCCGCTACAAAAGCCAGCCAATTACTAAACGTCTCATGAAAAGGTCGGGAGTTGTATACAATTCCCCGAGTCTTTACCAGAGCATCCAATTAGAGTCGTTTATATCTAAAATGAAAACAATAATAAAAATAAACCTCCTAGATTTTCCTCGCTCGACAAATTATAAGTCAACAAATTTACTTCGATTTAATTTCTTTTTTTAATCAATACTAAAATATTTATTTTAAATCTATAACGGAACTAGGCGATAATAATACAGAAAAGTTCCATCAAACGAATAACCTTTCGTCTAAAAAGCTTAACATGGAATTGCTTTCATGTTAATTGATTTCATATTTTTCAAACCCGATGCAATCTGGCATGATCGGATAAAATTAGGCTCTCTCTTCGTATCTCTTTTATCTCTGGCACATCAACACAATACCCAGCGGTCCATTTTTAAAAAAAAAATAATTTTTAAATTCAGATTATAAAATAATTCGCCCTCGTTAAGTAGACTTAATTAGACTCTTGACATCGAGAGAAAATAATTATTCACAAGTTGCGATTAAGTGGGCACTCGAAATTTTGCTGCAGCTACAAGCACAACATTTTATCTCACATATGCGGTTGGCCGAATACCACGATAAGTGTTTCTTTTATTCCAACAAACACACTTCATTTCGTATAGACTGCGAGCACTTAAATTGGCAACCCCGCAAACTCTGCCTTAAAGCAATTTGGCAAATCAACCTTTTAATGTAGAGAGAAAGAAAAAAATTAAAAAAAAAAGAATTTTTAAAACTTTTAATTACTCGTTATCCACAAATTACTTTAAATTTTTAAAGAAACTCAAATTAATTTTTTTTTGCATCCAACATTTGTAAATTATGAATAAACTTTAATAAATTCATTATAAACGAGTCAATTGAAGCGAGATATTAAATTTTTAGTGCCAATTTTCTCAACGTTGCAAAATGCGAGTTGAAAATAGTCGTTTTTTCCGTTTATAGTTACATTCACGGCGTATCCCTTCAAGTTATTTTTATTTTTTTACCCGCATTCGTACGTGCACTAGCACTTTGTAATAAAAATTTTAAAATGTTTTAGTGTACGAGTGCTACCAACAACTATAAAAAATTTTTTTTATTTTTTTTTATAAAAATAAAAAAAAATAATAAACTTCACCCACATTTTTAATTATGTAAACAAACTAACATATAAAAAAAATAAAAAAATTTAATTTCGTTTAAAAGTTATACATTCGGCTTCAGAAAAATATATTTCCCAATAGTTCCCTACACATTTCATCTATTTGAAATTTGAAAAGTTGGCATTCAAAAAGAAAATCAAATCACATAAAAGATATAAAACCCAAAGGCCGTCGTCAATTTCTACGGAATATTCAATCCATGGTTTTCAAAACTTGAAATGACAATTTCGGCTTTACCAATCAGTTTTGAACTTAAAAGGAAAATATAGATAAATCCAAAACCGCTTTGGTTATTGATAGTCTAATATATCAGTTTGAACAATTGATTGACAAATCGTAGATTGCCTCGTCAATCTCACTCGCATCACGTCAATTCTTGATAACTCGAGCTATTTTAGGTTTGCTTAAAACCAATAAAACAAATATTTATATGTTAACCAATACCTTATAACCACAAAATAATTAGAAAACGCGCCTAAATTCTCTCGTAGAAATTTATGGGAAAGAATTAATTTAAATAATGTCCTACGAAGACTTATATCATTAAATTCCTAAACAATTGAATTATTTTTAATTTCATCAGTTGACCATTGGCACGTGGTCAATAAAATACCGCAAGTTCCCAAACGAATGAGAATCATCCATAATTTATGACTGCATTACCAGCATGCCCCAAATCGTAAATTCTTCGAGCTCATACCGTTTTCCTTCTGCCATCTTTAATTTAAAAGAATTCTTTAAAAACGAGAATAATTCATACTATTAATTATCTTCACACTTACCACCACCCAATATGCCTTCCTTTAACTATTCCTTTTCCTAATCGTAAGAAAGGAAAGCATTTGATATATAAAAAGCCTATCCATTCGTGTTCTAAGTTGGTTTTATTGCCCAATTCCACCATCAATTCCACAATTATGAAACATAAAATGTGGACCGTAAACTCCTCTACATCTCGGCTCACACGGTCTCAACTTTCCTTTCCACTCGTCATTCTCGCAAAACTTCTCTATCTCTTTCCTTCTCCCAACCACGGCTGCACTACGGAAGTGTAATTTCCTGAAGCCTGTTAGGCACTCGCTATTTCTGGGCCCCGTTCCTTTTTTATTGTTTTTCGCACGATTCGCCCATTACCATGCAGTCTACCAGGCCAGAAAACCACCAACGAAAACATCATATCAACATGCACACACACACATGTAGTACTATCGAAACACACCCGTTTCAGGCCCATCCAGCCGCGGATAAGAGTGGGGGACCATGACTAAGCGCAAGACCACTCGGCTTGTGGCAGTGGCTCATTTTTATAGGTAAGAAAAAAATAAAGTAAAAAAACGACACTCGATGTACCCTGGAACATTGCACCTGACTTCTGCATCACAAACACGAGCCCGAGACTGCGTGAAAGTGCATACATTGAAGTGTTATGTTCAACGGGTGTTGAGAAATGTCGTATATGAACAAATGATACATACATAAGAAGGATGGAAAAGAAAATATCAAGTTTATGTTTTTCGCAAAGCCGAGCACATTTTGCTTTACTCTTTCGAATGTTTTTTGACACTTTGTCTTTGCATCAGTTTTATTTTATTATTTTTCGAATAAAAATATTTTCAACGAGTTCGTAAATCCAAAAGCATTTTCAATAACAGTTGTTAATCCCAGGATTTAAAGTATGAATATATTTTAAAACCATTGCCTGTTTTATTAAGCGGTCAATAATTCACGCAACATTCTAATAATCTAAATTTTGCTCGTAACCTTTTCTATTAGCGAGCATTCGGTGAAAATTTTAACATTTTAAAACGGTTTTAGTTTATAGGAAAGCTAGGAAATGCTTCCTATTATTCTCATCATCCACTTTAAAAATTGCATCAGCACAGTTCCACCCGCCACTGTAATAACTGGCGCACACAATTTAATAGAACAAAGCAAGAAAGCGAAAGTAGTAAAGAAACCATCTTTTTAATTTCCTCACCATACAATCGCCCACAAATACACAGTGACAATCTATAGAAGCCAATCTCACTGTTTATACAGGAGCGAGCATAACTAAGCCCCTCACCATACACAAATTTCATAAAGCGACCATGAAAAATGCATGCGCCCATTGTTCGTTGGCTCGTAAGAGAAGACATAAAATTTGCATCAAGATCTGGCCTATTAAAGAGGAGGTGGAAGACGAGAAATTCCTGGCACCCTTCAACCTCTCTTGTCTATTTACGGTTTATAGCTATATAAATTTCATATTCAAAGAATAGGCTAGGTTAAAAGAATTAATTTCCCCTCTGCCTATAACGTGCGATAAATAAATTGCTGCCATTTCTCATACAAATATGTCACATTTTCAACTTCAATAACTTATCCTCTTTTTGAATAAAAAGAATCATTAGAACATTCGAGGCTTTAGACAACAGTTCACCCAACCACAAAAAAGAATGTAAAAAAAAAATTCGATTCTAAAAGAGAGGAAGAAAGTATAAAATAAAAAAAGAATAAAAAATTGGCAATGAAGACACGCGACTAAACTTGGCAAGCATTTGATGTTCAAGTGCCTCGTTCGTTGCATAGAATGGGCTGCAAGAAAATAGAGGAAAAGTCGTGATACATTTCTTCCATTGAGCATCAATGCTTTGATAGGTATTGAATGTGCGGTGCACTGGAAAATAACTGCCGACCAAACTAGAGTGTAGTTGCCTGGCAACTGATGATGGATTTGGATAATTTTCTTTTAAAAAAAAAATTTGAAAAAAAAGATTTTAATGTTTGTATTAAATTGATTTTACTTCTAAATTTGTAACAATAGATAATAAAATTAATATTTTTATTCAAGACTCGTTTATTTAATATTGTAAAGGAAGTTTCGTATTAACAAAAGCCATTTCTTGAAAATGAGTACTTGGAATAGTTTTTATTTCATCCCTATCAGACTTGGACTCATAAAACTTCTCACTCACTACCCACATATTCTTGCTGATGACCGAATCAGTGCCAACGAGACAAAAAGCGTCAGTTCTCTACACTCATAAAACTATGTGAAACTTGTATTTTTTGGCTTTTTACGTCATTTCAACTCGAGCAAATGTCACTACTCTTCTAACATTAACTCGAGTACCGCAAACCCCACTAAAAGAACATTATTTGGACAGAGACACAGTCGTTTCCAATGGTTACAACACAGAAAGCTGTTCCTTGTAAAGCGCCAATGACAACAAGATACCCGGCTCAGATTAAGAACTCTTGGAACGTGAGAAATGGGTGCCTTCATATATAAAGGCATTTAGAAGGATTAAAGAAGAAAATCTTCCAACCCCAAGGCTTGTATCCATGACTACTGAAATTAATTCCACTTCGCTCTTCAACCCTTAGGAAAAAAGACTTATCGACATTTTCTACAAAAAGATAAAATTGAATGAAAAAAAAATTACTTGGATAAAAAATACTTTGATTTTGAAGAGGAAATCGATTGAATCCAACTTTCAATTTATCGACAATAATCCTTTTAATGCTTTAAATTTTTAGCCAATATTTTTTCTTGTCCATGAATGGTTGGAATAAAATGTTGATATCAAATCGGTCTTTTGAGGTTTCAAAATTGTTATATCTTAAGTTCAGGTTTGAAGAAGTTGAAAAGTCAATGTATTGCTCAGTGAATTGGTCGCAGGTGATTACAGGGTATAGTGAAATGGAAGTAATGCTCAAATAGACTTTTATTGGTAAGTTCAAAGAATATATGGACCCAATCATTTCTCTTGCACCACTTCTTTTGTCTTCGTATCGATCAAAAAATATTGAAGAAAATGATCAAAATGGAGATAAAATTTTTCATATTTTTATGCATTAACGAAAGAATTTATTTTTTGTAAATTACACTTTTTACTTAAGAGTATAAAAAATTAAAGGTTTTCACGATTATTTTGAAAATAAAAATTTATGTTCAATATGTCTACCTTTTAACTTTTATCTTTCTTTCCCAGGCTCTTAAACATGTCACAATTTCATAGCGTTAAACCAAACAATTTTTCAACTTTGAAAAATTTACTGCAGTTTTCTTCATAGACGTAGAGTGAATGGAAAAAAGTATCAAAATTAAAATTTGAAAAGAAATATAAAATTCTTAAAAAATTGTTTACGAAAATTTCTCGCCGGATTCTTCATTTTCCTCTTCATTCACTCTCCACTCATTATTTTTATCATGCTTCGATGATCGTATGTCAATTTCCATTATCTATAAAACAAGAAATAAATTGCGAATCCAAAAAAGAAAAATTAAATTTAAAACAAAAAATATTGGAAGGAGATTTTATCGTTTGTCAAGTTTAAAAGATTTTTTTTAATAAAATTTTCTTTAGAAAACATATCAATAATTATAAAAATAAAAACAAAAATGTTATAGTTTTTTTTATTTATTTTTTATTTTTATTTATTCCATTTCAAAAATTCAATTTATGTAGCTTTCTTCCAAGTTTCAATTTAATTTTGAATTTTGTCAATAGAACTCATGGCTATAAAAAATATTCAAAGTTGCACTTATTAAATAACAAATTTTCTTTTAAAAAATTTTTGAACTTAATTAAAATCTCTTTAATTTTTTCCCTCACAACGAAAATCCAATTAAAATTTTGATTAAACGAAGAAAATTCACTTAAAAAATTTCAACGACCTAAAATTATAAACGATATTCATCTTATTAAATATTTACCAAGAAACTTAAACTCTCGACTGTTCTCATGTTATCAGTCAACGAGAAATTCATGTGTTTTGCGTCTCTCCAAAATTTAATCATTCCCTTAAACGTAGTAAGTTGATGCAAATATGCACAGTAAATAGAAATCAAATAGTGAATCTAATCTAGAGTTGCTAAACTCTTGGGTATTTACATTTTGAAATGGACAGACGGCTTCCATTTCATCCAGCAAATTCGAATAAAGCTAACATCAAATCGCGAATCAGAAGTTAAAGAAAAGAAAAAAGAGTTTGAGATAAATGTAAAGCGAGTCATTGAATGATTTCAATGCAAATAAGAGCTTTTCGCACGATACGTGTATACCGTGGCCTAACATTTAACCCCTACTGGGCACTTAAGCCGCCTTATCGCTCAACACAGCTTTATGTGTTTGCTCAACGTCCACGCTCTTTACAGTCCTTACAAATAGCCAGTAAAGAAGCAAAATATTATTCCAAAACTTTTCTAACTAATGACAAAAACCTTTATGAAAACTTAAATTAAAATAAGGCACAGTGGAATCCCATTATAAAAAACTCCGCAGACCGAAAAAATCAATTCGCTGTAATGAGGTGACTCTGCATGTAAGTTTCCACACATTTTTTCTTCGACAGTGTCAATACGTAATCAATGCAAACTAAGATTTCCGACAGATTTTCAAAATTCAAATAGCTCCAAATTGCATTAACATGGGAAAAGTGGAATGGACGGAAATTGTCATCCCATCAACTATACTTAATGGTGTTAAGTCGGTTGCAGTTGATGGAATTGAAGTTAAACACAACATTGGCACATCTTGAATCGTGAAATGTCAATCTAATCACCCATGACGGCTTTATCGATTCGCCCATCATGGCGATTTGGATGCCCTGACAGTGCCCCCTTTTCTCTCGTCAAATATCCTTGTCAACATACAAATCTCGTATCAGAACAATCAATATTTTGGAAAGAGATAGGAAATCCAAGCAAAAAAACAACCAATAACTTATATACATCAACAGTTTTCCATTAAATTTTCCATTTACTTTATATCCAAATACATTGACAGCGATGAACTTCTTTACAGAATAAATCTTCAAACACATAATCCCAGCTGCTTTTGTTCAGAATTTGGTTATTTCATTTATTTATTTATCTTCATTACAGAGTCTCTTTGATGTGGAGAAACGTAGAAAAAACAAAAAAACAAAAATCAGTTTAAGAGAATAGTATAAAGTAAACTTATTTAAACTTAGAAAGTCTTAATGAAAAACAAAACAACATTACAGCATAATGTTATTTTGCTAGTATAAATAAAAGCGCATTTCTAAACGAAAAACTACTATAGTCGTGTTTCAGAATATCTGAATCAATTTGATTTAAGATCACGAAGAGCCTTCACGACGTATAAAATTCAAGATCCTGAAAATATTTAAGATTCTAAAATATAATTAAATTTCAACGTCATTTTAAAAAGACGATAAATATTTGTTTGTTTTTTTCTTTGATTAAAGATTCGAGGGAAAAAAGATCGATTTACAAAATAGCCTAAAAACCAGTTAAGATAGGCATTTATGACAGTTTTTTCATTTCTTTTTGAACCCTCAAATACATTTTCATGAGTATATAAATTCATTAAGAATCGTCTAAAGTTGATTGATATTGATACTAGAAGTAGAAGAGATGAGATCTTAGCAAACATTGCGAGCAAATTAAATTGATATTTGGCTTCAAAAAAATTCCCCACATTTTGTCATCTTTATATTCAAAATTAGCTTTAATTGTCGTTCAGATGAATAAAACAGTTTATGTGGCAGCAGCAACTACATCACTTCCATCCCAAGTCAGCATCTTTTGTAGCAAACGGCTTACACGTGACGCCAAAAGCAGCATCTGCTGCCATCTGTCACATATTGGGTGTTGAGCCTATGAGTCCCCACACCTAAACTAATCCCGAGTCATCGATTACTTTCAGCTTATATTGCGTATTACACAGCGAGAAAAATCCGTGTAATTACTTCAATATAAACCAGAAATAAAAGCTCATTCGTTGAAAGTTTTAAAAGACATAACACCTTAAAATGTGCCATTTTTAAAACCAATAAAATTCACATATAATTTCTTACTTCCAGCTGGAAATATAAAAAATCCAAGACACGAGCACTAAATATGAAATCCACAGAGAAAATAAGAAAAAAATAATTTTCGTCAGCGACTTTTCTCTTCCCGCAAAAAGATATGGCAAAAATCAAAATTGGAATAAAAATGGTCGACACCCGCTGTGTCTTCTGCGCCCGTACATCACGACAATTTACTCAGTCTCCCCACAGGCAAAAAGCACGTAAATCAAACTCCATTTTATATAGCCTCGTTTTTCGTAGTTTTGTAGAGCGGTAATAAAACTGTTAAAAACAAACGAATCTGTTAAACAAACAAAAAACATATTGCGTGAAGTTAAAACATTTTTCTTTGAATTTTTCGCTACTAATTAGTAACATTTCGTGACTGTTAATGGGAAGCAGATGTAAACTCTGTAGTCAGATTAAATAAGTCAAAATTATAATAAAATCAAAGCTGAAATATCTTGTATAAATGTTGAGATTAATTATTTGTTTTTATTCGTAATTTTTCAGTCTGTGATCTTTACTTTAAAGTGAGTGGTTGTTTCTATCTCATTTCAGTATTCGTGTAGCAATTCTGTAATTTGAATATTTATGCTAATGGCTTTTTTATTTAGAAATTTAAAAATGTAATTGCTCCGAAGGAAACAAAATTATTTAACAGATGCAAAATAAATAGATTTTTCGAGTTTTACACATGTTTTATTTGCATAAAACTTTTTTCTATCTCATTGTAAATACCATCTCATATTCTAAAATAAATAAATTCTTAGATATTATTTTTTTATTTTTTTACTTTAAAAAATAGTTCCATGAAAACATTTACCTACGCACTACTCTAGCAATCAAAATAAAAACGTTCCCATCCATTTTTTTTCTTCCTTCGGCATATTCCAATAGAGTTTGTGAAAGCTGTTCGTATTGATTTATCTTTAGATTTTATATTTTCTAACTTATGAAGTATTTCTATAAGTTATAATTCAATTTATAAGTTTTATTCCACAAATTTTACTAAGAATAAATAAAACTTAAAACTAAAAGCCTTTGGCTAAAATAAAGAAATAAATTCGGAGAACATTTTTCCCTACAAAATACAATTCTTTGAAAGCAGCATTCATTCGACTGATAACATTAACATATAAAATCCATTTCAACTTCTTTATCGTTATGGACCATATTCAGCGTCTTAGCAAGCCCAAGTGCCGCCCATGTAGCCAATATGAAATATATTTCGATATGATTCCGCCTTAAGGGCGTGACACTGAACTATGGCGAGATTCGGGCAAAAGAAGATGGGCGATGTTCACAACAGACCGTGTTCCGCCGTCACTCTTATCTGATTGCTTCTTCGCGACCCGGAACCTTCCGGAAGACGCCCTCTTGCGAAAGGAGGTATCGGTAGAAATTCTACAGCAAACAACCTCTGATCGATATGTGGGCAAACCACTCAAAAACCCACTTTCGAATTTCATTTGTCTTTATTCTTAGTCCCCAAAACCAATAATTTGTCAAATTGAAAAAAAAAATTTTTTTTTTCATTTATTTGATAAAATATAAATTTTGTATGAACAAAATCCTGCCTATTTAAAATCAGCACTTCATCAAGTCTAGCGTTATTAAATCCTGAGTTTGGCTCGTTTCCTAAGTGGAAAAATGTGCCAAAAATTCTTGCCCAAATTGCATATTAAAGACATAAGAAAATTAGTTATTAAGCGGCTCTCTACTTACTATGATATCCTCCATCTTCCCTTCGCAGCCTGTCTGTCATAAAAACAAGGCTCGCTTCTCTTGTCGATTTCACGCAGATTTTGTGAAGCAGAAACAGCGCTTTTCCAAAATTTATTCATTTTCCCTTTTAAATGAGCTTCAAGGTTTTTAACAAAAAAAAAATCAAAAATTCTAATTTAATTTTTTCAATACATATGCAAAATTGCAATTTAAAAAAAAATAATCATTCACGCATTTTTAATCAGGTACTTTATTTTCACTAAGCGGATTTAGTGGTTTTTCATGGAACCGTTAATTGATTATTCAAGTCTAAAACCATTAGTCAATGAGTGCGAAAACCAACAGTGTAACTAGTAATTCCATCAGCTTATTCGTGATTACACACACTCTTCTTTTAATTTGAGTTAATTTATTTCCATTGGGTTGATGAAATGTTATATTTACCAAACTTTTCCACATATATCTAAACTTTATACATACAAATTCATTAAGAATTTTGTGTTTAAACGTGCATGCATTGACGACGAACGATGCATGTCAAACTAAAGCATGATTTATTTAGGGGATTTGGTTGTATAAAACTGTCCTCTTAAATCGTATTCATCCCAATTACATTCAACATCATTTAACATTACCTTATCGCCGCTGAAAAATATAAATCTTCCTTAATCCTTAAACGGAAATCAGAAATCTTTGGTCCCTTATTTGTCAATATAAACATTGGTTAATCTATTTTATAATAAATCTTAGTTTTAAAAATTAATGCATAAACGCGTTAATCATCTGTCAAATGTTTGTTCGTTATTGAGTTATTGTTCAATGCTTTATGAGATATTGTATGTAGTATTTAAAATTCTGAAGTCTCTTAATGTATGAATATCGTAAATATTTAAAGAATGAATGATATTGGAAATGCACGAGTATAAATTTAATAAATATTTCAGAAGTGAATAATCCATCAATTGCGAATGAAATTTGACTTTGTTCGATGTTAACTCCTGCGTCGAGGGAATTGATTTAGTAATCCGTTCATTAAAGAAATAGATTATGCAATATCGTTTTCGATTTTAAAAATTACCGGATTTATGCAATCGCAATTCATTGACCCCCAAAATCGAAAATTAATTCAAATCAGATTAATATTTGTCGAAAATAAAATCGTAATTTAATCTGTTCCTGGCATTGCAATATTTGAATGACATTCGATTACGATAAATCAAACTATAAGTCTCAATCTCATTTCAATTCGTTTCCAATAATTAACATTTTCAATTTACAAAACATCATCAAGTCAATTAATCATTCAGTTCCGTCATTATCAGTTGTAAAGTTGTTCACTGTAAACCAATTAAAAGTTTTAATCGATAGGATAAAAAATGATACAATTTGGCAAATGTTTTATTCATGAATCCATTCCAACCGGTCTATTAATTGCGCACTCTTTACCACAACACGTCGACTAAAACTGACATAGCCGCGGGTAAGCGTGGATGTAATCCTCTTTGGGTAGCCAATTAGAGGCCTCTTTCTTTAATTGTGCGACCCTACTTAAAGTGTATTGCCTCGCTTGCAGTCAAAATGATCCTCATTCAACTTGTCTTTTATGAGGGCCACTTTCCCTTTTTCCAACCAACAGGAAATCCTTCTAACCAGTAAGAAAAGACACTTTTGCCACTCTGATCTTCTTCCTCTTCATGTCCTATAAAAACCTGAGTAAACAATGCGCCTGTTCAAGTGGATTAAAATTATTCGTTCTCAGTTTCTACTTTAATTCTCGCCGTCATGTTTTAAGTAAGCTTTTAAGTTAATTTAACTTAAAAGCTTACCAAATAATAAAATAAAAATTAAAAAAATTGACATCCAGTTTTAAAAAATGAACTAATATTGAAGAGTCAAAAAAAAAGAGAAAAATACT
Source organism: Henia vesuviana (assembly GCA_034696185.1). Lineage (NCBI taxonomy): Eukaryota > Metazoa > Arthropoda > Chilopoda > Geophilomorpha > Dignathodontidae > Henia > Henia vesuviana. The sequence continues at coordinate 3,838 of JAQFZU010000948.1, read as the reverse complement.
ACATCTATTTATAACCCTTGGCATTGCCTCTACTTTAAAGTATCAAGTGCGAGAATGCCAGTGACACCGAGTGGAAATTGGAAAACGAATGGGACAAGAAGTGTAAAAGAAAATATAAGACGAAAAAGCAAAAAAAAAAATATATAAAGAGAAAAAAGAAATGCAGTCACGTTCTTCATACGTACGACTGAAGTGCGAATGGCCTGCTGAAAACACCCCGATCGCTTCTCCTTATGAATCGAAGCATTGCAGAGATGCTTCGCTCCTACCCACATTAGGTGAAATGACAGGAGAACGGCGCGATTTACTACGGGTGAAGCAAAGTTCAGCTGGCTCTAAATGACCGCGGTGCCCGCGTGCTGAAGGAGATGACAAGGTCACAAATAATACAAAAGTCACATTTTTTGCAACTCTTCAATTTATTTCACATTCCGTATATATAAGTCATACACGTTCGTTTATTATTAAAAACGTTTATTAAAAATTCGATGAGAAATCATAATATTTTTAGAATTTCTATTATCATTTTTAAAGTCTCTCTACTCTTTGTATTATAAGTATAAAAAGGTGTTCATCAGCCTCCGTACACCTGCTAGTCTCGTCTGCAGCAATTAGCGAGTCATCAAAACATAACCTTCATAACGTGCTAATAACACCATCCCCAGATCCCACCCAAACGCTTTCTCTCTCTTACAGCTTTTTAGCGTTATCTTAATGTGAGTGTCATTAAAAACTCACCAGCCACCATCATACATTACGACAGTTAACCAAACTAACATCAAAGGGACACGAATTTTCATGAAAATAAATATTTTATTTTGATCAATATAAAATCAATAGGTTTCGAATCAAATTTTATTGGCTTATCCCGCAGTTCCTCTAAATTAAACCTTTTAAATCCATTGAAGACCCACATGGGTCCGTTTGACCTGAAGCCAACTACTTGTGAGCCCACATTAGTGACCCATGAAGACCAGTCTTAGAATTCACGTGATGTCTTGTTGGGGAACTGCAGCGATACCCAGTTGTGAGTAAGAGGGAATTCATTACCCAACCAATACCTTTTGGTCCCTTTTCCTGCAGTCTTAACTTGCTCTTAATTACCCTGGCCATCACTTCGAGCAACTTTTCCTCAACGAACATCCAATCACTCGAGTAGCATATCAATGTCTTAAGGCTTTTTCCTTCACGGGAACTGAGCAAACTTCCTAACGAGATGAAGCAATTAACTTCAGATTTAAAACAATAAAAAAAATTAACTTCTTTTTTAAAAACTTTTTTTAAATTCCCAAAGTGGAAGTTTAAGTTAATGGGAGACAGAAAAAAATTTTAAAAAGTTAATATCTTAGCCAATGATTTTTTTTTAAAAAAAATGGGAATGAAGAGCTATTTATCATCTTAAGATAAGACAGTTATTACATGGGTTAATAACCGAACCCAAATGAACCACTTTAATATAAAAAGCGACAATTTTGCTCGGCTGCACCGACTAATCATTAGCCTGATGTAGGTTCTGCTCACAAAAACAAATATCATTTCAATGATGCAGCCATAGGCTTGACTAATAACAAGTAATGAGTGCATCTACCATATAACATAGTTTATTTACTGGTGAGTAGTGAAGCAAAAGAGGCTGATGGAACACGAACAAGCCTGATGTGAAGTTCTATTCCATTACTCTCGCCCGTTGCTGCACTTAGAAAACAGCGTGAAGTGAAGAAAAGGAGAAAAATAATGACCAAAAATCTCATCCGGCCTCTGCGGTTTTAGAGCGCCGTCTTAAATAGTTAACTCATTATCCTGATTTCTTTGGGGAAAAATTAAACGCGTTCGTTTATAAACTTAAAAAATAAAAATAAAAAATAAACTAATTTTTTTATTTTTTTTTAAAATTATTTTAAAGAAGATAAAAAATTAATCACACGTTTATTATTAGGGTAACAATTGAAAATAGGCCTACTATTAAAATATAGATTGGCTTCTTATATATTACTTAATGATAAAAGAAAAGAAAACGTTCTTTTTATGATCTCCACTAATATTGGTCTCGAGAGAACAATATAATGCAACTCAAAGGCAAAAATAGAATCACGTAATTAATGTCGGAGTCAGAAACCTTTATAAATACTCGACCACAACAAGTACAACATCTTAAGAAATGTAATTAAATATCATTTATTTTCTATCTTTTCGCTATCTCAGCAATTACAACGCTCGTATCACTAATGATATTTACACTTAAAATTTTTTTATTTAATCAAATCTTTAAACGAATTCAAACACATTTTCCATAACTTCCCTATAGTCAAAATTTTAAGACTAAGAACAAAATAATTGTCAGCCTTCTACACGCCATCATTTAGGAGTCACGAAAAAATTGAAAACCCATGAATGCGCACTGAGAGAATTTCCAGCTTAAACTTGCCAATTTTTACGTTCTGCAATGAATGAGTGAATCAATGAACTTTAGTTAACTATTTGACTCTCTCCTTTTATGCTAATAAAAATTGTATTTTTCTTTATCTCTCTCGCAATTCGCCAAGTTTATCTTCTTAGTTTTACCCATTGAATAAAAAGAATAAGCTTTACTAATTTCCGTCGTCGATAGAATATTCATTTCTTCTTCTCCATCGTTCGACGTTCTCGGATCACCACCGAGTAAAATTAATGAACCGAATTTGCATGAATTTTCTTTTTGTTTCGCAGCATTTTCCGAATGAATGACAAACGATTCGCCTGAAAGAAATGCATTCGCAATCTTAATTCTTTTTCTAATTTTTAAAAATTATTTCTTAAAAACTTTTGATTTCACAAACCAACTAACTCACTGCAATACATGCCCGATTTATGAAGGAGAAAAAAAGAACAAGTCCATTATCTTCTGCCAACTGTAATTGGATTAAAGACAAACCCACGTTCCCCTAACATTGAAGAAGGCTCATTAAAATTCCAACTGTGATGTTCCTTTTTCCTTCGTTTTTCTTTCACATCCCTTGTGCTCTAGAGCTGCGCATGCATCCATTTATACGAGCATTACAAAGGGCTTTAAAGAAATCGATACAAAAATCTCTTCAACATGAAACTTTATTCACCTCTATTGGATTTTGCAACGATTAGTAAGTGAATATTGAAAGACCACTCACTCACTTTAAAGCCAAATTCTGCTTTTCAAGAATAGAAAAGTACTGTACAATAGGCAATGAATCAATTAAAATAAACACTATTGTGTAGCTAAATGTCATTTATCATACATTTTGATGTATTAGATAAACAAAAATTAATCTGTAAACTTTCATATTGTCTAGAATCCCACCAAAACTCATTTTTGCATAAATTAGTTCAGTTAAATAAATATAGTCTTAGTTCATTTTCCAATATAGCTAATGATACCAAACCATGTTTAAATTTATCAAAAATAATATTCAAAATTTGCATTTTTCGCTACAGGCTTGTATTAATTTTAGATTTATTAATGAAGTTCGACGAAGCGAAAATCAATGATAAAGCATTTTACTAATTTTACAATTCTAATCAAATAAATAAAAAAAACTGAAATTATAATTTGCAATTCACATTTATGTTTTACATTAGCAGCTGCAATAATAAAATAATGCAATTTATGTGCTTTGCAGGAAAATAGTATAAAAGTAAATGCAATACTTCCAAGTAAAATTTAGTAATGTATCCAACAAAGATAGAATAGCACACCGCGTTGTTTTTTTACCTTTAACAAGACTTTCTATTAGTCTGTAATAGAGCGGATAGACATTTACTACTTATTTTCACCCTGATATGAAATTACTCGTTAGTTCAAGAGTCGATACATAAACCACAAATT
>JAQFZU010000947.1:0-17213 GCA_034696185.1 Henia vesuviana | reverse complement strand
TTTTGAAATTTTCAAGTTTTTTTTTATTTTTATTATTTTAATTTTTTTTTCTTTTTATTTTTTTTTATTAAGAAAATAAATCGACCGATAATAAAGTGACTCACGAAATCAGTTGTAGGACAGGTAAGATTTGAATTTTTTGATTTTTTTATATTTTGGATTTTTTTTTGTTTAAGGGAAAGGGTTAAATAGTGTGAATGAATGGAGAAAATGTCAGTGCATTTGTGGTGGCCTTTGATTTTTTTTTTATATATATTTTTAAAAATATTTATTTTGCATGATAAAATGTGCGCACTCCATTTGTTGTCATTTTTAATTTTGTCCAGTTTCGAATTTTTATCAAAATTTATTGTTTTCGATGATAAGATTAAATTAAATGGAATTTGAACTGGACCTGCCAATTTGAATTATTTTTCTCATTTTCCAATCACTTTCCGCAGAAGATCGCTACAGTCTCCATATAATGGCACATTGCGATGCAGTAGTCGAAGGTAAGATACGCAACTGTAGCTAATTAGTGCAAAATTTTTATTATAATTTAAAAATTTTTGAATAAATCAAAAATGGCCGCCGCACTCGCACTGGGACTTCTCCCATGTCAATTTGGGTAAATTTTTGTCCAAAAATTGCTGAAATTTTTTTTTATGTGGCAATTTATTATTTAAATTTTTTCTATTTTTTTTTTCTTTTTTCAGCTGTAAAGAACGACAATTTATCTTGTGAGTATCGGTTTTTTACCTTCGATTTTCACTAACTCCGATTAATCAAATTAACATTTTTTTTTTCAACGGGTTTTTTTTTTTTTTTTGAATAATATTATTTTAACACTTTAACATGGGAGGAGGAACCAGTTAAATTTGCACTCTTTTGCAACTGATTTTTTTTAACAAACAAAAAATTTTTTAAAAATAAATTTTAATTTTTTAAAATTTTAATTGCAGCACGAAAACAAGAAATCGTGAAAATCACCGAGCAGTTGATCGATGCCATTAACACGGGCGATTACGAAGCTTACACGTAAAATTAAAAAAATTGAAAAATATAAAATTAATAATAAAAATAATTTTTTAGTAAAATCTGTGATCCGCACGTCACGTCTTTTGAGCCGGAAAGTTTAGGTAATTTGGTCGAAGGAATGGATTTCCATAAATTCTACTTCGACAACGGTAAAATAATTTTTTTTTTTAAATTTTAATTAAATTCAATTGAATTTTATTCAGTTTTAGGCAAAAATTGTAAAGCGATCAACACGACATTACTGAATCCGCACGTTCATTTGATGGGCGACGACGCCGCATGCATCGCATATGTTCGTCTCATTCAGTACATGGACAAGTAAATTATTTAAATATTTTAAAATATTTAAAAAAATTTAAAATTTGAATTTTTATTTATTTATCAGATCTGGCGGCGCTTACACGCAACAATCGGAGGAAACTCGAGTTTGGCATCGTCGAGACGGCAAATGGCAACACGTTCACTTCCATCGTAGCAGGTCACAGTCGAACGTGTTCAGTACCGTCGCAGCCGCGAAATAAAACGTCTGTTCCGAACCCCAAACTGATCGGGGATCCATCGTTTGTCCATCACAACCCTTTTAACTCCCCTTGTGCTCGCACTCTGCACACGTTGCGGATTGTACGAGCTCTCGCCATCGCCTCTTTTACGTTCGATGTATTTTTCTTTCTTTTTTCGATCCCGTTCGAGGCCGTATGCAAAGTTATTGTTTAATTTAATGTTAATTTAATTTTTTTTCTCGTCGTTGTCGTAAATCGCGGCCGAGCTGTGCCTCGTTTTGCTGAATTTTTTTTCCCCGATGGCGATATCAGCCGAATTTTAATATTTTTAGGCTGAATCTGCGGGTGGGTTTTGACGAATCCGATTTAACATCGAATCGTAATAATTATTCGATTCGTTAATTTTTTTTTGTTAGCGATTTAATTAATTTCATTAATTAATTAATTTTTTTTGCTGTTTATTGACAGCCGGTATTTTTGGGCTTTTTTTCAATCGTGTCTTTGTGTTAAATGGAAAAAAATTTTTTTTTTCTTCTCTATTTGAAGTTTTTGTAGAATTGTAATAATCTACTTAGAAAAATTCACTGAAAAACGAGTAAAAAAATTCTAAAAAAAAAAAAATTTACATGGAATCGTCCGTTTTCCCTCCTCACCTTTGTCGATTTTCCCTTTGTTTTTATTGAAATTAATCGATTTATTTTTTGTCTAAAAATTGCGATGATTCAATTAAATCAATTTTTATATTAATTTCTCAGGTTGTTTTCAGCCAAAGATTTAATTAATTTATTTTCAATGTAAAAAATTATGTATAAACAAATTAATTTAAATAATTTAAAACAAAAAAGACATTTTTAATTATTTTTTAATCTTTAACAAAAATTCACTAAAAAAAAATCTTTCGCTTTTAAAAAAAAAACTATTTTTCTCTCTAAAACAAAAAATACTTTTTCTCAATTAATTGAATCACATTTTCGCATTTCTACTTATTAATTAATTAATTAATTCTGTACAATTTTTGTCGTTTCCGAATTTTTCCTCCTCGTTGTCATTTTCTCTTCCACTTTTAAAAACGAAAAAAAATGTACTTTTAAAGTGAACAATTTTTCAGCTTTTCCATTTTCTCTCGTCTCGTTGTTTGTGTAGATGAATTTGGATTGTGTAAAACGTAGAAAAAAAAAATTGGCAACAAAAAATAATTCTTAAAATCTAATTAGATGTATTTGACATGATCTTCTATTGGAATAAAATATTTCATCAAAACATAATTATTTTCAACTTAATTTATAATAATTAAAAAAATTGTATACAAAAAGTGAAAAAGCAAATTTATTAAACGCATTCGAAAGCCTCGGATGAACATTTTAATTCCGTTTTAGCGTTACGAGATTCACTTATTTCCACCGTTCGTAGGTTCGGTAGTAAAGGATTGAGTTGCCTTTCGTGGCCCGGAAGACTTTGCACGTAAATGACTCGATTGAAATTGTGCCATCGTCGGCATAAATGAACGTACATTTTGCACTGAAGATACATAAAAAGTAGTCCGCCGACCAAACCGACCGCGACGACCACCAATTTGGTCCAAAACGGCCATTCGAAGTTACTAAAGTAAATTTCGTCCGCAGTTCGGTCGATTAAGACGAATAACGACCATAAAACGCAAATTAATGCGATTAGATGGAAAATGACCGAACAAAATAATTTGTGTCGCTCCATCCGCGACATGTGCAATTTCTCCCACTAAAAAAATTAAAAAAATTAAATTAAATTAAATTTTTTTAAACAATTTATACCTCGTAAAAAGGTTTGATTTTCGTTTGCATCACAAATTGAAATTTACATAATTCGCAATTTTTAATATTTGAATTTTTAATCCATTGTTGTAAACACGACTGATGAACGTAATGTAAACTCCCGGCGCAGTAACACGGCGATATCAACGGTGCATCGGCATCGCCTTCGCAATGACAAATTCTAATTTTTTTAAAAAAAATAAAATGAATAATTAATAATATTTTTTTTTTTAATTACATAATTTATTTACCTGCATATGTCGATCGTTACTGGCGATCTCGTAGGCGTTTGCGCCAAATTGCAATCCATTTTAATAACTATTAATTAAGTTAAATTCCCACTTTTTTTAACATCGCATTTAAATTTATATTTTAAAATTCCTTCGATTCTCCGCGAATTAATCGAAACGGGCAGTAAGACAGCTGTTTGGGCGCCATTTGTAAATGTTGAATCGATGACGTCATAAATATTTGCGAAAACGAGGATTTGTGGTCACGTGTAAAATTCGGGTTGACGTCAGCAAAACTGTCGCTCATGTAGCCATTGCAGCGGAGATTCCGAGTCTTATTCCGAATCGAGTGTGAAAAATTACTACGATCGAATCAATTCGAAAAATATTTTCACGCTCGTTAAAACGACTTTGAAAAGGAAAAAATTTGTTGTATCGCAAATTTGGTGAGTTTTGTTCGTTTCGTGTACGAGACGTGTAAAAAATGTCGCGATCGGATCGTTACGATACGATGCGGTGCGTTGTGATGCCGAAAAGCGAATTTTTTCCTCTTTTCCACCACTTAAATCGTTTAATTATATAAAAACCAAACTCAAATCACCATTTCGTCCTCTCACTTAATAATTAAAAATCAACTTTCGATATTTAAAGTAAAAAAAAAAAAAAAAAAAAAAAAAAAAAAAAAAAAAAAAAAAATTAATTTTTAAAATTTATTTTTAGGTTTTTGTAGGTTTTTGGCGATGCAAATTGAAAATCGAGTAATTTCGGTCGTGGATTCGAGTCGTGTTTAATTCGTTTGAAAAATGAGTAAACATTCCAATTTGTTTTATACGATCGAAGTAAATGACACGAAATTCACGATACTCAAACGATACCAAAACTTAAAAGCGATCGGATCCGGCGCCCAAGGAATTGTTTGGTAACTGAAAATCCATTAAAAAATTGAGAAAAATAAATGAAAAAAATTTTGAAATATTTTCAGCGCCGCTTACGATACGGGAACGGGACAAAACGTGGCCATTAAGAAATTAAGTCGACCTTTCCAAAATGTAACTCACGCGAAACGAGCTTATCGCGAATTTAAACTCATGAAACTCGTTAATCATAAAAACGTAATGAATTTGAAGGATTTTTATTTTCACATTTAAATGGATCGTTTAATTTAGATTATCGGGCTGTTAAATGCATTCACACCGCAGAAATCTTTAGAAGAATTTCAAGATGTTTATTTGGTTATGGAATTAATGGATGCGAATTTATGTCAAGTAATTCAAATGGATTTAGATCACGAGCGAATGTCTTATCTACTTTATCAAATGTTGTGTGGTATTAAACATTTACATTCAGCAGGAATTATTCATAGGGTGTGTTAAAATAATAATAATAATTTTTTTTAATATTTTCATAGTCGATTAATTATTAATGGACTTTTGTTTTTTTATAGGACCTGAAACCGAGTAATATCGTCGTCAAATCCGATTGCACTCTTAAAATATTGGATTTTGGATTGGCGCGGACGGCCGGAACGACGTTTATGATGACCCCGTACGTGGTCACTCGTTACTACAGGGCACCCGAGGTTATATTAGGAATGGGATACAAAGAAAATGGTAAATATTTCGGATTAATTAAAATCTTAAGTATCGATTATAATTTTTTAGCTATTTTAGTCGATATATGGTCAGTGGGATGCATCATGGGAGAAATGATTCGTGGAAACGTTCTTTTTCCCGGGACTGATCGTATCCTTTTGATTGATTAATTTGGATTTTTTAATTTTTTAATTTTTTATTTTATTTCTTAATTTATTTTTTAAAAAAAAAGACATTGATCAATGGAATAAAATAATCGAACAATTAGGAACACCATCGCAAGAATTTATGAAACGTTTGCAACCGACTGTAAGAAATTACGTTGAAAACAGACCCAAATATGCGGGTTATTCGTTTGACAAACTCTTCCCCGATGTGCTTTTTCCTGCAGAAAGCACCGAACACAACAAACTCAAAGGTTTAATTTTGTAACTTTGATGGAATTAAATTGATTTTAAAAAATTAATTTTAGCGAGCCAAGCTCGGGACTTGTTATCAAAAATGTTGGTAATTGATCCCGAGAAGAGAATATCGGTCGACGACGCCCTTTTGCATCCCTACATTAACGTTTGGTTTGAGGAATGCGAAGTGAATGCGGTAATTTTTAAATTTTTAAATTTTAAATTCTTTTTAATTTTTATATTTTATTTTTTATAATTTTTCACAGCCAGCGCCAGCGCCCTACGATCATTCGGTAGACGAGAAGGAGCATACGGTCGAACAGTGGAAAGGTAAATTTAAAAATAATTTATTTATTAAAAACAAATTAAAATATTTGTTAAATTCCCAGAACTGATTTATAAAGAAGTAATGGAATACGAACAAACTCACAACACCCTCGGACCCGGTCGTCCAATCACCACTGCTCATCACAACTCTCAAGCCGGTAGTTCAGGCTCGTCGAGTGAACTCAATAGCCGTTAATAACAATTCCGTTTCGTTAGACGATACGACCGAGCACGATGGCCAAGATGGCGTCGCATCGGACCAGTCGTCATCGAACGGAGCCACCAATTCGTATCGTCGGCGGTAGATGCCATTACCTTTTTGTTCGGTGTTTGCTTTTTTTTTCTCTTTTCTTATTCTTTATCTGACGAGAAAATATCGAGAAAATGACGTTGCGCACATTTTTTTCTTTTATTAAATTTAAGCGCCGACATTTTTTTCTAATTTCGTTTATCAGATGGTGGCGCGTTTAAAGAAACACGTAAATAAATAGATAAAATAATATTATATAGATAAAACAATGTACCTTCGAATACATTTTTTGAAAAAATCTAATTTTTTTTTGTAAATTTTTCTATTTATTTTTAAAAATTCTTTTTATTAATTAATTATTAGAACGTGTTTTTTTTTTTTTAAATAATAGAAAAATGTTGATGTTGTACGGTTGTGATCGATTCATTGTTTTTTAGATTTTTTTTTTTTAAATTTTATTTCTAATTTCAATGAAATCGAATCAAATTTTTATTTTAAAAAAAATCACTTTTTGGACAAAAAAAAATATGTTAATTAGTAATTAGTCAAATTGGATGTTAATTAATTTTGTCCCAACCAAAAAGTGCATTAATTTTGTGAAATTAGAAAATTTTTCTCTCATTAAAAAAAAATAAAAATTTGAGTCTTTGTAAAACTGCTAGAAAACAATAATTTTTGTGCATATTTAAAAATGCTTATTAGCATAAATTAATTTCAAAATAAAAAAATTTGTTTTCACGCAGCTGACTCAAATAATAAAATAAACAAAAAAAAATTTCTTTTCTAAAAGTTGTACTAATTCTGCTCATCAGAACGTAGAAAAAGATTGTTGTGTGTTATCATGTGGTACGGTACTGAACATGCGCATTTTTATATCACTGCAAAACGGGGATTTCATCCATTCATTTTTGAAACAATTGGATAAACAATAAAAGTTGTATCGTTCCATACCAAATTCACATGATTCTCTCCCTTTGCCTCGTGATCCCATATCTTTGATTGTTGTGATCGAGTGTTTCACTTTGTTTGTAAAAGCCAAATCACATTTTCACAGGCTGACATAATAATTAATTAATTAAATAAATAATAATGGCATTGTATACTAAACCCACTTTTTGATTAAAGTAGTGACAAATGTCATCCAAATTTTTTCTTTCCAAATTTTTCTTTTTTATTATTTTACACAATTTTCATGCTTTTCAACGCATTTCCGAGTTTGGTCAGTAATTGAATATCGCCTTTTATCTTCATTTTACTCGAAATGTACGCTTGAAGAGGTGATAATTCCAGGTTAAATAGTTTGATTAAATCGTCTTCGGTTACTTCTACAACGACGTCAGCGTTTTCTTGCGAATTATCCAGGAAATTCAAATGGCCGTTTTTGATTTCGAAATTATATATTCGAATTAATCCGTTTTGATCGACTTTTAAATTGAAAATTCCATCCGAGTCTTTGAAACAAATCGAATCAGATGCTCGTTTGATTCGTTTTAAGTAAAATTCGATTCGATCTTCGCTTTTTGCTGGTTCGATTCTTGTCGTTTTAGATGATCCGAACGAGTTGGATAAAGCGCCTAATAAGCGATTTAAGGCTGGATTAGCTTCGACGTCTTTCATTATGGTAATCGATGATCTGAAAAAATGTTAAAAATTTTTAATTTTTTAATTAATTTTTTAAATTAAAAAATTAATTTACAAATCGATTTGAACGATTTCGAGTCCCCATTTTTTAACTTCTTCGTTAAAAATTTCCTAAGAAAAAATAAAATTAATTTCAAAAATCTGTTTAAAAAAATGCAAATTTCCAACGAACCAACATTTCTCCAATTAACATTTGTTTATTAATTTGAATATAATTTAAATTCGATTTGCTCAAAGTAGTAACTAATAAATTCCTTCCTAAAATCCTTAAACAACCGTCTAAATCTTTAACGTGAAGTGTCGAAAATGGGATGTTGACAATGTGAAAACGAATTTCGGCGCCGATTTCGACGATTGAATCGTCCGATAAAATCATTAATTGCGGTGGAACGATGAATGCTCTCATTCGTAAATCGATTAAATGGTAACGATCGATCATGGGTAATATTAAAATTCTTCCTGAAATTTTATTTAAAATTAATTTTTTGTATTTTTTGTATTTTTTCAATTTTTTTACCCGGTCCTTTGATGGGTTGAAGTCGCCCCAAACGAAAAATGACGATTCGTTCGAATTGTGCCATTTTTTTAACGACGAAAAATAACGAAATTGGTGCTGTTAGGATAACGCAAGTGTAGCAAATGATTATTACTATTTGTCGAATACATTTTTCGAATAAATTTGATTTGAATTCTGAAATTAAAAAAATTATTTTTTGGATTTTTATTTTTTGGTCAAATTTACCCGAGATTTCGCGTTGATCTTCGATGGTTGTTTGTTTGTAAGTGAAGATGGATCGATAACTTAAATTCGAGTTGCTGTACACGAATGGTGATTTATAATCGAATACGAATGAATTTTGTGGTTCTTCGGTTGGCAATCGATGGTATTCGGGAGTTGCCATGTTTTGTTGCGTTGCCATAGTGACGTCATTTGTTTACTTGAATTTTTTTAAAATTGATTTTATACTTTTTATTTTATTTGTATTTGACATTTAATTAAATCATTGTTAATAATTTTAGTAATTTTTAATTTAATTCGTGTTTTTAATTAAGTTATTTAAATTTTTACCGCAGTAGTTTGCTCGCGGACGAATACAAAAATCACTTTTACGCGTTAATTTACAAATTTTACGTTTTAATATTTAAATAAAATATAGAACCGTTTAAAAATAAAATTTTATTATTAAGTGTAAAATAAAAATGTAATTTAAACAAAAATAGTAAAATTTTAATTAGAAACTATTTTATGTTGCGGACGAATCGCTGCGCAAAGGCGACTTTAAAAGCGAAACCGGCCGCGATGGCGACATGTGTTTGGCAGCGAAGATGCGAGTTTCGAGCAACATGTCGTCGGGTGGTGATATCAAATCGGACACGTCCGAAAGCAACACTTGTATCAGTCTCGGCCTCGAGGAAAACGAATCCGAATTTGATTTTGATTCAATCGGGGAAAAATTTCGCGTCGACAGGAAACAAATGGAAAAAATGCTTCAAGGTAAGAATTTAAAAAAAATTGTTTAAATTTAACTTTAAAACGTTCAAATAACGTAGAATCAATCTAAAACAATAGCAAAAGTAATTTTTATTCAAAAATCGATTGAGAAAACTTAAAAAACGCACTTAAAAACCCCAGTTTAAAAACATTTAAATACCGGCCCGTGCAGGAAAGTGACCCGCATTCTTAAATCGAACCGGTCACGGTCAGTGTCGATCTGCAACGGGTTAAACGAGAAACGATGACGTCTGCATATTTCGGTCGATTCTTTAGATGGGATTAACTCGCAACTTAGAAATGCGGGTTTTTTGATGGCGTTTTAAAACAAGAATAAGTCGACTTGTAAGGAATTTATGTATTAAGTTGACCTACATTTAATCAAAATAAAATAATTATATTTGTTTGCGACGTCCCTATGGTAACTGTTAACATTTATTTCTTGGAAAAAATTGATTAGCGACTAAAAATCATTTTTAATAATTTCATATCTCACGAAGCTCCGAAAGAAGGCAAAACCGAAGCGGAAATATTTTTCCAACAAGTAAATTATAAATTAAATTTGTTATTAACATTAAAAAGTAATAAAAATGTGCAAAAATTGCAGATTATGACGAAAACGAGCACCGTCGTGTCATGGCCGGCGCAAATCAAAATCGGAGCAAAAAACAACAGAGGTAGAAACCAAACCAAAGTGTAAACTGTTGAAAGGTTTAAAAACAAGAGTGAAATTTCGTTTGTTTATGCTTGTCGAGGGTCATAAAGTCTCATTCTTAACTCACTTGTGTTTACGACACGAGAAAAAGATCAAATTTCAAAGAATGGTAACAAAAAACCGTTGAGAAAAAAAAAGACAAAATACAAACACTAATCGCCACTCCCAGTCAATTTAATATTCGGAATATTCGGATGTCCTGACCCGATAAACCCTATCGCGATTCAATGTCAAAAAGGAAGTTTAAAATTTAAAAAATCTTAAAAAAATAAAATTTTTCAGATCCGTACGTGACGATTCGTGGCAAAACGGAATGTGTTGAAGAAGCCAAAATTCTAATTATGGAAAAATTAGACGTTAAGGTACATCCTAATTTAATCCCAATCTCTTAATCCTCTCAATCCCATTGTCGCAGGCGGATCGTGTAACTTTGAAAATGGACGTGCCGCACACGGATCATTCGCACATCATAGGCCGAAAAGGCTACAATATCCAAAGTGTGATGAATGACACCAGTTGTCATATCCATTTTCCAGACACTAATAGGAAAGATCCTTTGCGAAAAAGCAACGTGGTAATTAATTTAAAACACATTTTGGTCATTTATTTTTGTTTATTTCAAATTTTCTCGTGTAGGTGACAATTGCCGCTCAACCCCAGCAAGTGGAAATGGCGAGGGAGCGAATAAGGGTAATAAAAGTAGTAAAAAGCCATTTTTACGATGCGTTGATTGACATCTGTTTGTTTTAGGAAATGGTTCCCTTGAATTTGGCCTTTCAAGTACCGATACAAGTCAACGAGTACGTAATTCGACACGTCGAGGAGCGTTATAACGTCTCGGTACAGGCCAAACCAAATTCGTATTCGAGTACGATTGTTGTGAGGGGTAACGAAATCGATGCGAATTTGGTTAAAGAAGCGACGGCTTGGTTAATGGAATTTTTAATCAGTCCTAATATCGTAATATTTTTATTTTTATTATTTTAATTGATTTTGTATTAATTTTTTTTATTATTTTTACTAGGTTCCGGTCACTTCGACGATGGAAGTGACCCCCGATTACGTTTGGGCCATTTCGGGAACGAACGGGAGGAATATCGAATTGATTAGTCATCTGACGGGTGCTAAGATTACGATGCCCGAACCGAATCAAGGGACGATTACGATTTCTGGCTCGATCGAAGGAGTGCATTTGGCGCGTCAAAAAATAATTGTAATTATTTTAAATTTATTTTGATTTTATTTATTTATTTATTTATTTGTATTTAAAGGGTTCGTTGCCGCTGTTGATGAGTTTCGATTACGATAAGGAATTGGATCCGTCCTTAATTAATCGAGTTATGGACGAATTCGATGTGGTTATCGCCATTAGACCAAAACAAAAACAATTGACTAAATCGATTACGATTAAAGGAAAAGAACGAAAAGTCGGTAATTTGTTTCAAGCTCGTCGATCTTTATTGAAACTCGAATCGATCGTTCAACCACGAGTACCACCAACTTATGCTTTATCCGAATCGACCGTCCCGGCTCGAATTACGACCAATTATTTACAAGAATCGACTCGTAATCCAACTTACGGATTAATGAGTATTTAATTAATGTTTTTTAAAATTTTTTATTTGATTTATTAAATTTAATTTTTATAGATCTTTATTCGACCAATCAGAAAACTTCGTTTCGAACCGACACTTCACCACCGAATGTCGTCAATTGGGCTTCGAGTAGGAAATTTCGTTTAATTTTAATTAAATTAAAATAATTTTTTATTTAAATTAGATTTTGTTCCCGTCACGAATACTTATCGAGCAGTGCGAGGCGCGAATTGGGCGTATTCGGGAAAAGGTTTAAAAATGATTTTTAAAAGTTTAAAAAATAGTTTTAAAATATTGCATGTATTTAGCACGGTCTATG
This sequence comes from Henia vesuviana, assembly GCA_034696185.1. Classification (NCBI taxonomy): domain Eukaryota; kingdom Metazoa; phylum Arthropoda; class Chilopoda; order Geophilomorpha; family Dignathodontidae; genus Henia; species Henia vesuviana. Next base: position 5,344 of record JAQFZU010000947.1, on the reverse strand, counting down.
GACAGTAGCGGTAATAGCAGTGGTTTGTCGAGCACTCGCACCAGTCCCAACGAAACACCACCGCACGGCAGTCCCGTTTCAAACACCCGTCGCAATTTCTCTTTCTTCGGCACCGAAGCTGTCGTTGATAAAGGTTTTTTTAATATTTAAAATTTTTATTTTTATAGTTTATTTCAACTATCGTTTCGTAGATGTGACTCAAGTCGCTGATCGTTCTGCAAATACGAGTATCGCCAGACTTCAAGAGTTATTCGGGACTTCGTTTCAATTTTCGGACGAAATCGAAGAGTAAAATTAATTTTTAAAATATTTTTAAAAAATCTTATTTAAAAAAAAAAATTATTTTAGAATTCGGGAATGCGAAGAAAATCGTTTCAATTACGATTGCGAGCGCAAAGTAGTCGAAGATAAAAATGTAACTCGTGTCCCGAGTAACAATTACGTTGGTTACGGATTCTCGCAATCGATGCCGGCTAAAATACTACAAGAACAAAAAAATACGGACAATGTAAAAAAAATTAAAACTAAAATTAAATTTAAAATTAAAAATATTAAAATTTCAGCAATTCGACGATAAATGGGTGAAACGAAACAGCATCGATACATTTAGCATTGAAAACGATCTCGAACAACTTTTAATGAAAATCAAATGCGACAAATACATTCCATTGTTTAACAAAGAAGAAGTCGATTTGGAAACATTTTTAAAATTGGATGAAAATCATTTAACCACTTTAGGAATCCCGTACGGACCCAGACTTAAAATGATGATCGAAATCAAAAGTAATAACCATTAAACTTAACCAATTAATAATTAAAATAAAATTTTATTTAAATTAGGCATTAATCAAATTCGATTTTCACCCGCACCCGGAGCCGAACGTGAATCGTACGGCATCAAACGACAATTCCTCGATGAAAATCCACGAAACGTGTTCGCGTAAACACTTTACACATCATGTACAGTGTAAATAATCTTTCTTTTTCATTTTTTAAAAAGATTTTTCTATATACAAAGACATTTTTAAAAAAAAAATCCGAGTAGTGAAACCGAAAACGAGCCAAAAATGACCCGAGCGAATTGTGTGAAAATTCGTTTCGTATTAGAAAAATGGCGACTTTTTGTTGTTTTTTTTTAATTTTAAATGACACAAAAATACTCGACCCAACTCAAGACAAAATATACAAATTTAAATGTTTTTAAAAATATTAGAAAAACAAAACTCGGTTTATATTTTTGACTACTTTTCATTAATTTTCTTAATTTTCTTTTTTTTAAAAATACTTTTTTGTATTAATTTAATAGATTTATCAATTTTTCTATTTTAAATTTAAAAATATAAAAAAAAAATTTTGATGTAACTTTTTTATATTTTATTTTCAATTTTAATTCAAAAAGTCAATTTATTTTGATAATTTTTTCCCTTTTTTTTGTCTGTCGATTTTTGCAATAACTCGAGGTTTTGACTCAATAAAACATTTTCTTAACAAAAAAAAAAATTAAATTTTTTAATCGCATTTTTCGGTAACAAATAAAATTCTAACATTTATAAAAAACAAAAAAAAATAATTTAAATTAAATATAAATATCAATCGAATTCTATCCTATCCATTTTCAATGTCCCAGTCTCCATTTTGGAAATTCTCATTTTATTTAAAGCCGTTTTAAAATCATCCATCGACATCGAACGAAATCTCGGAGTTTCCTCCGTTTCGTTGCACCTTTTCAATTTCACCAAAATTATTTTAAAAATTTTTAAAAAAATACAAAAATACTCACTTATCCTGAATTTGATTAAATGCATCCAAACTAATATATTCCTTGACTCGATTCAAAGCCGCATTTCGACACAATTCGCGTAAATCGCTCCCTGAAAATCCTTCCGTCCATTTGGCCACGACGTTAAGATCGACGTCATCGTTAACATCTTCGTTTACGAGTATCAACCGAACGATACTTCGACGTTGTTGGATATTCTAAGCAAAAGGACGGAAGTCAATGATAAATATTTTATTTTTAAAATTTAAAAATTACCGGTAATCCGACATGAAACATGCACGGCATCCGTCTTAAAATAGCTTTGTCGACATCGTGGGGTCTGTTGGTGGCTCCCATGACCACGACCATGACATTCGGATCGGTAATTAATCCGTCCCACAAACTCATGAATTGAGCTTTCATCATCGCAGTCGCTTCGTGATCGTGCGAGTCGCGGGAACGAAGAAACGAATCGATCTCGTCGATGAAAACGATGGCCGGCTGCAATTTAACGGCCAACGAGAAGACCGCCGAGGCCAACTTTTGCGATTCTCCGTACCACTTATCGGTCAAAGCCGACAACTCCAAATTGATGAATCGCGCGCCGGCTTCTCGCGCCGTCGCCTTCGCGATCATCGTTTTACCGCACCCGGGCGGACCGTGAAGCAAAACACCTTCAAATAAATTTTAATTAAATTTAAATTTAATTTAAATTAAATTTAAATATTTTTTACCTTTCGGGGGTTGGATTAACTGAGAACCACGAAATAAATCGCGTTTTTGTATTGGAAGAATGACCGTTTCGCGTAATTCTTGTACGACGCTTTCTAGACCGGCGATGTCGTCCCAAGCGACGGTCAAAGTGGCCGGATCGACCAAGTTGGCGGCGATCGCTAATTCGTATTCGGATAATTTCACTCCTTTCACACCGATTCGATGTAAGATTCGTTCTGCCTGCGATAAGCGGTTTATTTGTGTTTTTGGTTTTGGTTTTTATTTTTTTTTGCTTACTCTTTTTTGGGCTTCCACTTTTTGTTTTCGGGTCGGATCGATTGCGTGCATCATCCATTTGATTCCGAAGTAAGTTACTGCTCCTAGAAGAGTTAGTCGAAATACTAATGCGGTTACTTCGTTTCTCGATAGCGGCTGCATGTGGACTCCGCCAGCCATCTTTGTTTGAAAACGCAATTCACGAACCGCACGATTGTTTTTTTTTAAAAAAAATTAATTATTTTTAAATTGTTTTTTTATTTAGATATTAGATTTTTTTTAATGGAGTTATATTAGTAATTGTAGAATTTTTAATTAGCTTAAGTTTTATTTAATAGGGAACAAGCGCCTCTCGCGTCGATTTGTCTAACTTGAATTTTTCGTTGTTGTGACGGTTGAGATTTTTAACATTTGCGGGTATTAATGGTGGTTCGAGGGTTCGAGGACCCGTTTGACGAGTAATAATTAATAAAGGTAAATTCGATTATTATAAAGATCAATTAACCGGTCTAAAATGCCAAAAGAAAACAGGTAAACTTTGACAAAAGCAAATTTAATGATTTCTGAAAAAAAACTTATTAAATTTGGATACAGAAAATACAGAAAACGTTCGCGGTCGAGATCGCCAAGTAGTTCGAGTAGCGAAGGACGTAAAAGAAGTGCGAGTCGAAGCCCCAGATCCAGAAGATCGAGAAGTAAAGAGAAAATGAAAAGAGACAGAAGCAGAGAACGACGAAGATCGCGATCGAGAGAAAGAATTCGCGCTCGTCGGTAAAAAAAAAAAAATTCACTCATCATTTTTAAATTTAAAGCAAAATTAAGAAAATTCATTTTTACAGCGACCGAAGACGTCGACCGAGCAGATCGATTTCGCCCGCAAATCGAATCCACGGGCGGCGTTCGCGATCCAGGGACCGACGATCGCGTTCGATCGACAGACGTCATTCGCGGGACCGAGAAAAAATGGAAGTCGACAAGAAAAAGAGCGAAACGAAAGAGGAAAGTAGTAAAAGAACTAAAACGAAAGAAGAAATGGACGAAAAAGAAGAGAAATTCGAATTATCGAAACACGACAAAGAAGCAGAACAACATCGACTCGAATTGGAAATGCAAAAAAGGCGCGAAAGAATCGAAAAATGGCGCGCGGAAAGACGGAAAAAAGATCAAGAAGATGGCGTCGGTTCGGGCCAAATAACAATTCTTCCACCGGCAAAAAAATGGACGTTGGAAGACGACGACGACGAAGAAATTCTGACCGAAAACAACGGCAACACCAACAACAACCAGGAAAAAATGCCACAAATCAAAATGCAAGTGGAAATTCAACCGGAAGAGGAAATAGAAGAGAAACCGGAAGAAAAAGAAGACGACGTGGACCCACTGGACGCATTTATGCAAGTCGTACAAGAAGAAGTTCGTCAAATCAACAAATTGGACATGATGAAATTGGGTAAAATGGCGGCCCAACTGAGCCCGGTGGACGCGGCATCGGCCAAAGTGACGATGATGAGCGGAGTTGCGAAGAAAAAAGAAGAAAAGAAAAAAGGCGAATTGATCGAACAAGATCAAGACGCGTTGGAATATTCGTCGGAAGAGGAAAACGAAGATCTGCAATCGGCCATGACGGGTCTACAAACGAAACAACAAAAGAAAATGTTACAAGCGGTCGATCACAACCAAGTGGTTTATCAACCGTTTCGTAAAAATTTTTACGTCGAAGTGCCGGAATTGGCGAAAATGACGAACGAAGAAGTCGAAGCTTATCGTACGGATTTAGAAGGGATTAGGATTAGGGGTAAAGGATGTCCGAAACCCATTAAATCGTGGGCTCATTGCGGTGTCAGTAAAAAAGTTCACGACATTTTGAAAAAGTAAAAATTTTAATTTTTTCATTTTAATTAATTTCAAATTTCAAATTTTTTTTTTTTAGACAAAATTACGAAAAACCGACGCCGATTCAAACGCAGGCGGTACCGGTGATTATGAGTGGACGAGACATGATCGGAATCGCTAAAACCGGATCCGGAAAAACATTGGCATTTCTCTTACCGATGTTTCGTCACATTCTCGATCAATCGCCATTGGCTGCGGACGACGGCCCGATCGGTAACGCTTCTAAAACTCGTTTTTTAAATAGTAAATTTGATTAATTTGATTAATTTCAGCGATAATCATGACCCCGACTCGCGAATTGGCCATGCAAATCGGTAAAGAATGTCGTAAATTCACCAAATCTCTCAATTTACACGTCGTTTGCGTCTACGGTGGAACCGGAATCTCCGAACAGATCGCCGAATTGAAACGAGGCGCGGAAATAATCGTGTGCACGCCCGGTCGCATGATCGATATGTTGGCTGCCAACAGCGGTCGCGTGACCAATTTAAAACGATGCACATACGTGGTGTTGGACGAAGCCGATCGGATGTTCGACATGGGATTCGAGCCTCAAGTGATGCGAATCATCGATAACATTCGACCGGACCGACAAACGGTCATGTTTTCCGCCACTTTTCCGCGTCCGATGGAAGCCCTCGCACGTAGGGCTTTAACCAAACCGATCGAAGTTCAAGTCGGGGGTCGAAGTATCGTGTGTAA
>JAQFZU010000946.1:0-17217 GCA_034696185.1 Henia vesuviana | reverse complement strand
GAGAAGAGACGAGACCTCCCTTGGACAAACAAAGTCGTTGGTGATTATCGTAATCTCTCGCGGCTGAACGCGACGATTGGGGATGAAATGGTCACTTACAATCTTATTATTATTATTATTACAAGACGAGATTTAATTTTTTTTCCAATTTTATTCCAAACTCCAGTTTGTTTATGACTTAACTTTTTAATTACACGAAATAAATACTGACCAATGACGTGATGATATTCACCTAAGGCACCATTTACGTAAATTAATGGTAAATTTTTTTTAAATTCTAAACATTTAAATTTTTTTTTTATATTTGTCGGTCAGAAGTTGGGAAATATTATAAATGACGTTCGAGATTTGAGACGAGATTTATTGCTAACAGATTTAACTAATTGTAGTGTTGGTGCAATTTATGTTGACAGCAACAACCAATCAAAAGATAGTGTACTATGGTACAGTTGGGAGTCGATGGGTTTTTATTAATTAGGAATCCTTTAAATTATAATGAAAAAATGCAATAAATTAAAATTCTCATTTATTAGAAATTTTAAAATTTTAAAATTTTTAAAATTTTTAATTTTCTCCTTCCCCTTTCGATAACCCCCAAATTATAATCCACATGACGTAAACATTTTCCCATTTACCCCCCATAAATCGTTGAAATCTAAAAACAAAACCCGCCTAAGATTTCCAAGTGTCTATTAATCAAATTACAGGTGCAGTGAAAAATCCCGTGACACACACCAACTTGATCGACCCTCCCCAGCATGTGGTCAGTTAAGATCCCGCCCAGCTCATTTTCGAACCAGCTTTAAAAATTTTTTTCTTCTTTCTATCTTGACCGGGTCAATTAATTAGTGTTAGAAGAGTTACGAGACCATAGCTGCTCTCGACTCAACTCCGTCACGTGATTCCATCAAAGCCGACATCGTCCAGCCTCTTTGTAACCAACTCTTTGGGTCATCAGACGGGTCAGACGAGGGCCGGTAGGGGGGGGAGGTGGAGGTGACTGCCCAGACTGGACGCGTATAGTGTAACACAAAAGCACCACTTCAACCCCCCTTACACCCCTCTACCCCTCCCCCAAATCATTCCCTCCTGTCCATCTAAATACTTCCCCCACGGGTTTCTTCAATTGTGCAAAATTGGTCAGGTGTTTAATGTTAAGTATCAAAATAAAATATAATTTATCATAAGAAGTCGAGAGAAAAATTAGACGTGCAATTGACGTTTGAATTCAAAATACACGTCTTTTCTTCATTTATTTTCAGCTTCGAAGTCTTTGAGTAAATGTTAAATCGCATCAAAGAGACGTTTTATAACGTTCAAAAGCCATAAATTGACTTTAATAAAAGTCATTTTATAAAAATTGATAGCAAAAAAAATTATGACGTCATTTCCGATTTAATTAAAATTTATAATTCATTAGGACTCTTTGAATGTGTTTAGTGTTAAGCGGCGCCAAATAAATAAATTTATGTAATTTTAAAAGTTGGAATTTAGAATTTTAACATGATGTTTAAATTGTAAAAATCACATTAAAATGACACTAATTTCAGCATAAAATGCTGTTGGAATGACATAAAGTGATCGTGTCGTTATTCTCTTTTCTCTTTCGAATTGAAAAGTTTTAAATTTCAATTTAAATCGTATCTCGTTTAACTTGATATTGTTTATGATTGTATTAAAGATGTTTAAATTTATTTTCAATCTACTTTTTCATTTTTAGGTCGTGATTTTTAAAATTTTATTTTTTCTAGGTCGATTTTTTTTTTCTTTCTTGGATTTCATTCCTTTCATGGTTTATCTTCCCATTGTGCACAGCACGAGAGCGTTATAAAAATCATGTCTTTCTTTTCACCTTTTAAAAAAATAATAAAAGAAATGGAGGGAAAAAAATGAAAAAAATAAAATGGGGAAAAAAAACCAAGGAATTGTCTCCCCAAAGGCGTTGGAGCAAAAAAATAAAAATGGAGACCATGTGTTAAAAAAGGGCAGGGAAGGGAATCTCCAATGACCAAAACACGACATTCTCAACTTTCAACCAACGTCCATAATTAGACCTCGCACAAACCACAATAAAAGAAATATTAAATTTTTTTAAAAATAAATCAAAATTAAAATCAGTTCTAATGGAAATTGATTTAAATTTTAAAAAAAAAATTTTTACGATTGGAACCCCTCTTTGGGGGGGGGTGGTGGGGGGGTCTAAAAATGTGGGATGAAAAAGCTGAAAGGAACTAAGACGATCGTAGTGGGAGTTAACAGTACGTAGTGTATATGTAGGAGTGTGTCTCGTTGGCTTTTCCATTAGACTAAATCAAGGGAGTTCGACATCTCTTCATTTTCTTCTCTTGTTCGTCCATAAAAATTCTCATCGGTGACGAGTGCCTCTTTCTTCCCCTCAACCAGGAATTAACATGCAAATTTGTACAAAAGTTGAGCAATAAACTTAACACTGCATTTGGCCTCCACCCAAGAAGTTGAAAGGGGAATTTGAAAAGAGTTTGAAGTAACGACTCATTTTTTTTTCTTATATTTCCTTTTTAATAAATTAATATTTTCATGAATATTTTAAAATCAATTTTTTTTATTTATTTGAAAAATTTAAATTTCTTAATTTTATTAATTTGTAATCAATTAAGTCCAATTTTTATATATCCCATTAAATAATAATTTTTTAATTTCAAATTCCGTCACCAGAGGCTAATGGTATCGCACTGTTAATTAGCACTATAACAATTCAAAAAATTGAATTCAAGGATACGGATTCTTTTCCTCGCTACTTTTTGACCTCGACTAGGGCAGGTGCACATCTTCCAACTCCACTCCACCCACCCAACCCCCACCCATACTTGAAACCAAGTGCTATTGTTTTCTAAAGTATCCAGGCTGAGGTCGACGTCGGTCGAGACTGGATGACCCTCCCGTTGGCCAGCCCTATTGACGACACATAAAAAAACGTAAAAACCCATCCCCGACAGTCTCGTCACGTGATAGCACCGGCACATTGGAATGCTGTCCGACTGGGTGTGAACCGAACTACGGACGATGATCCTTTGTCATCGCCATCAGCGTGACGTCACGTCAGTCGCAGTCATCCATCACAAAACTTCCAATTCCGCCCAGACGTCGAAAAATGTAGAAAAAATTTGTGTGAGAAGTCGGAGGGGATAAAAAGTCCAGTGTCGGGGGTGGGGGAAGGGAGAATATAAGGGTCAGTGTTGGGGCTGATAAAATATATGCGTTGGGTTATTTTTTCGAGATAATTAAAATATGTGACAGTTGAGAGTAGTTCAAGTAAAGGCCATAATCTCCTCCCATGTAAATGCAATGGACTCAGTTTGCCCACAAAAGGCGCTGCAGATGTGAACTGTGCAAAGGGGGCGTAATCTGTAGGTCAGAATCACCCAAAGATGAATATATAAATAAATTTTTAAGTTATGTGAATGCAGGAATCATAATATAAGAGGTTTAGTTTACAACATAATTAAATCCATTTGTCTGTGGTGATGATGATGTATTTCGGTCTTCTTTTCCTTTAAAAAAAAAAGTGGAAAAAAGACTTAAAGCTTGAAATCGATGAGTGCTCGCAGTTTAATTTCTAACCACTCGACTCTGGGAGGTGGAAATTAAATTTTTCAGTTGACACCTAAAATGGATCAAGTGGAGTGTTGATAAATTTTTCCACTTTAGTAAGAGAAAAAAAATGGATGAAGTTGAGTTCATCTTAAACCACTTTCATCCTCCGCCTCCTCATCCTGCCACCAGGCGACGCGATCTGAGCATGAAAAAGAGCACGAATTTCGATGCAAATTATGATGATGGAGATAAATGCATTCGATTTTGATGGTTGGGTTCAATTCGAATCTTTTTATTCAAATTTACATTTTTATTTTATTTTTTATTTTTTTACATTTTTTTTTTTGATTCGCAGTAAAATATCGAAAAATTAAACTTTTAAAAAATAAATTTAAAAAAAAAATTAAAAATAATTTTTTTTAAGGATTTTTATCGGTTTTACAAATCTGCAAAGTTAGTTGAAAAGACCCCATGCATGTTCAAAAAGTTTAAAAAAAAAAAGAAAAAAATGATTGTGAAATTGCGCAAAAGTAGGAAGAAACTCTCGCACATGCGCCGCCAACAACAAGAGCTTTGTTCTATACAAACAGATGCACATAGACATGTTGCGAATGAACCCAGGTATATTCTGACTGCTGCAAGACTGACAAGATGCTAATCCAGGCTCGTGGACTAAATTTATAAGTGTTTAAAAATAGTTTGTAAAATGTTATTTAAAAAAAAAAAGTAAATTAAAAAGAGTTACTCTCTTAGTTTATAAGAAGATTGTGTAACTAAATGTGGGTGTGATTTAAAGATATTTAATTCGAGATATAAATTATGAGAGAATTTAGATGATTTAATAAAATATGATATTTTAAACCAATTTCTTCTGACTTTCTAAACTTTTAAATGCTAATATATTGCAATTACATCTGTTCAAACTTCTTTAAAACCCTTACAAAACCCCGAAATAAAATCCTAAAAACACTTTCCCATCACCAACCATTTATAACTGTAAGCCAAAATCCCCCCAATAACCCCCACACCCCATCACCCATCACCCTATAAACTGTAAAAATAAGATTAACCTTCAAGAAATCGACTCCAATCTCACACAACATGTCCAATATATGGTGGTCATCGCCACACCTTATCTAAAAACTATTTGACACCTGTCATTTAAAATAACTTCCATTTCAAATAATATTAAAGAAAATGATTAAATCCCATATAAAAAAAATTGTTAAAAATCCAAAAATGGTGAAATTGAAGAAAAATGAATGAATAATATTAAAGTTGGTCTATTGTGTTCTTCTTGTTGCCCATTTATTGTGGTTGTGGGGGGAACGCGACAGGCTCTCAAAGTGACACCACTTGATGTCATCTTGAATGCAAATTAGACTCGCTCTTCTTCGCCTTCTCGCGCCCCCTTTCAGGGTACTGGAATATGAGCAAATTTTTAGCCCATTGCGACATATTTCCGTGTTCGCGTGCGCGATGCGTGGCCTCATCTCGTCTCGTCTTCTCCCACGCAAACCGCGCGATTCTCAGCATTCCAATGACGAATGTCACCCGTCGACCTCATCATTGTTGCATTATGTCCACACTTGCAACCGATACGTCGTTTGCAACATGCAGATCTTTTGTATTTGCATCGAACCCCTTTCTTGTCACCATTAAAATAAATTGCGCAGAAAAGTTTAATTTACTTCCTGAAAAACTTTTTTTAAAAAACCAAAAATTATTTTTTTAAATTAAATAAATAAATTTGTTGGGAAATAAAAATTTCATTTGAAATCTAGGAAAATAAATAAATAAATCAAAATAAATATGCAAATCCTTCATCTCTGTTAATCACTAGGTGTGTCCGATAACCTCGTAATCATATCATAGGTGGATGAATACGTAAAATATAATAAAAAAAGGCTTAAATTTGGGCTTGGCGCAACTTCCTAAAATAGTCTAAAGGAATGAGCGAAAAAGTTTTCTTTTAAAAAAATAAAAAAATAAAAAAAATTGGAAAAAAAAAAGAAATGTCGTTATATTAAGCCTCTCGTTTTCTTCTTTCTCTCAGCATATTATGGCGATCAGTCACGGCGACCAAAATCATATTGCAAAAAAGGGAGAAAGGCGAGGGCAACTCATCTCCATTTGTTATGCGAATTCACTCAGACAAAAATTTTGAAAACTCTGAAAATGAAGAGTGTGCGACTCCAGTCTATTATTCTTGGAAAAAAAAATTATAAAAAAAAAAAGAAAAATGAAATGTAGAAAATGTCCGGCCGAATAATGACCATGCAAAACCGGGTACTTTATCAATCCAAAATTCGATTTTTATATTACAAAATTCGATATTTTGAAAAAGTCAGAAATCGACGACGCCCCGCAGTCTCGTCATTTGGCGTGTGGCACTCGGTCCGTTCAAAAAACACCCAAATTATTATTAAAACTTTGTTTTTTAGAATTTTAAAAATAAATTTTTTAAAAAGTTTGATGAGATGTAAATTGATGCGAATGTCGCAACTGTCGTAGTCAAAGTCTGTCATTTTCGTCTTTTGCTTCGACTATGGACGTCCGCCATCTATATTTAGCCGACCAGAATAAACTCCCTGTTGCATCCATCTGCAGTTTCTCATGCACCCGACACCAATTACAGCTGCCAACCACAAAAATGTATTGCAACTGGTTTAAAAAATCACAAAAAATTTTTTTCAATTTTTTAAAATTAATTTTTTAATTTTTTTATATATTAATAACAAACTAGAGAAATTTTAAACCGGAAATACTGGTTAAAAGCAACCGCGAATGTGATTAAATTAAGTTAAAACTCGCTATAGCGACTGGATTATTATTATAGTTTGTAATGGGTGAATTTGGGTTAAGTTATTATCATCAACCCGTTGTTTATTCATCATATGAAAAAGCCAAAACGTGCTTTAAACTTGTTTTGCTCGATTTTCACCAGATGATGTTTTCTTTGTCATTTTATGCGCTGATTAACCCGCAAATATCGAGAGAAGCGATGACACGGAAGAAGACGAGTCGCTGCCCTTCTCTAGACCTGTCCGGAAAACGTGTGTCAATAAAAAATTAATTTAAAAAAAAAATTTAAAAAAATCACCGAGGGTCAAAATCCTCTTTAAACATCACACCATAGTGTAAAGGTCACTATTATTTAACTAAAAAAAAATTTTTTGTCTAATAAAAAAATGTAATAAAAGTCGCCACCAGTCGGCACCAAACCCTTAAAAATTAAATATTTTAAACTATAAAAATAAACAACTCAAAAAAATTTTAATGATACAAAATTATTATCAAATTACGCCCAAACATATTATTTACCCATAAAAATAGCCACACCTCCAATAAACGCGCATTTTGTATTTTATGTTAATTTAATAATAATAATTAATAAAAAAAAAATTGCTAAAATCTCATTTTCAATTTCAAAAATTTAAGATTAATTTATTTGTAAAATATTTCTTAAAATGACGTCACGGTTACGTGTCAGCATCGCGAATGAATGAATCGAGTGGATGAATGGAGAAACCCTCGCTCGCCCTCCTCTTTCCTCCGTATAAGTTATGCGCCGACGGTTCCTAAAGGCGGCTTCGTTTTAACGAGTTAAAACGCTTTTAGAAACGACGAGTGTGTGTGTGACGTGTCACTTCTTAAATCAATAGCAGGGAAGGCGACGATACTATTTCCATTCCCAACAATTACGTCACTTATTAATAGATTTCAACGCGACACCGAAAAGCAATAAAACAAAACGACTAAAAAAACCTAAGCAAAACGTTTAAATCTCATCGTAGTTTAAGCAACGAGTCACGTAATGGTCTTTAATTAAAGTAAAAAAAAACCTGATATGTAAATGATTTGCAAGGGTCAGTTTCATTAATCCATCAAAAGGTTAAGGGTTAAGGCGCTCCTTCAAAAATAATTAAAAGACATTTAAATATAATTTTTTAAAAAAAATTCTAATTGCAAAAATTAATTTTTAAATTTAAAAAATGAATAAATTCCCATAAAAACCAACAAATAAATACAACAAACTTAAAAGCATGCGACAAGTAGAGTGAAAAGAGCATCATTAAGATGAAACCCCCATCTTTCACCAGTCGAGTGTAACTTGCCAACCCCTACCACCGACCAACGAAGGGTATCTGTTCTCATTAAAAGATGCTAAGTTTACTGGAAAAATTTATGGAAAAAAAAACATGACGTCACGTGTTGCCCGCAAATGTCGCAATCCTTTACCCGACCCCATTGACGTGAAAGGGAGTAAAGAAAAAGGGGATTGGACAAACGGGGTAGGGAAGGCCGAACTTTCTGAGTTATGTTTGCATCTGGTGTTTCTGCTAGTCTTAACGTTAAGGGAAATATGGCATCTGCCAATCCCTAACCCTTTGAGCCCTCCAAATATTTTTTTTTTAAGAATTTAAAAAATTCGACCAATTTCTAACGGATCCAAGTTCAACTTCCGGTTAGTTTTCAAACTTGGAATTTTGGGATATTATTAAATATTTTGCTCTACTTACTTGTTAGTTGGTTTATAATTTTAGGCATCTAAACAAACCGGAAGTGCTTTTTAAACCTATTCAATCGCTCGCTCCAAAGCCATCGCAACTTCTTTGCTGTTTACAAGAGTCTCAAACTGGCACTTCCGGTTTAGTTAGGAGTATAAAATTTTACACACTCCTAGTATACACCTAGTGATGTTCCCCCTTAAAATTTTTTGCTCCTAACTAAACCGGAAGTAGCATTTTAAAGCGCTCGAAACACATGACTACCAATCCTCGCAACGTTTCCATTTCCCTCATTAGCTGTTGGAGCAAAGGACACGTGACTAGAACCCCTACCCCTACCCCTACGAGCCAACCAACCCCCTTTCGTTCTCCTCCCCCCGCATCCCTTTTCCTTCGCCATCTTTTGGTGTCGCTAACAAACGCCTCCAGAAACCGAATGCAGCCAATCAACGGACGAACGAGGGGGTTACAAAGCAGCCAGATGGATATCACCTGGCACATTAACCCACACCCCTACAACGTTTCAATCAACACTTTGTGGGTTGTTAAGTACAACACGACCATCTGAACATTACCCCCTCCTCATCACCTCCCCACGAAAAATTATTTTAATTAATTGATTAAATTCTGGTATTTTCTTTTTAAATAAAATTTTACTTTTTGGATTTTGGAACGGGTTCAAAGTGTTGAATATCGCGGGTTAAGTCTGTGTCTAGAAGGGCAAATACTATTTTTGGGTTCCCCTTTTGCCTTTTCTTCCCACATGGCTAAAAATGGCCACGGTGGGGAAGCGGATGAAGAGGCCAGTAACTCGTAACGAAGGGATCATGTTTTCGTGTTACTAAGTTTGGCTAAATTTGAGGACGAGTTGTTGTTGGTCAGACTCGACTATTTAAATTTTCTGGTTTTTTTTTTTTTTTTTTAAACTTTTTTTTTTTAGTTCGTTGAAATATGTGAGATTACAACATGGGATACCGGATGTGGTGTTCTGTGAAAGGAGAAATGTTTTTTAATTTAATTTTTGTTTTAAGGGAAAATTAAAAAATTTAAATTTGAAAACTTCCAAATTTGGTAAAAGAATTCAGGAATTTCTTGTTGAAATGATACTTGGAATCGATTTTTAATTCGATTAAAATTCGAATTTTAATTTAATTTTTTTTTAAATTAATTAATGAATTTCTAAATATCCAAAAAATCAATTTTTATTAACCCGAAAAATATTGATATCCTTAAATCAATTTTATTATAATTCATATCATTATTGTTATTATTATTATTAAGGTATTCATCCACCGCCTTAAAAAAGTAGGCCTAAGAAACAGTAAGGGGGGAAAAGAAAGAGGGATAAGATGAAGGGGTGTGGGGAGAATTGTTTGGCCAGACAGACAGATTGGGTGTCCACACTGTCTGCCTTGCCCAGACGAGGTCAGGGAAATGAGGGGGAGAAAAGAGACCGGCTAGCAAAAGAAGGGGCAGTCGTGAGAGGGGGTACAGAGAAAAAAAACTTATCCCTACCCATAAACCTTCAACACCTAACGACGGACATTGCAGGGGTTCAACTGATTCGATGACGAAAATATTTTCCATAGCAAGTCGTCGGCCCTTTACCCTCACCCTGAAAACTCTCGAAAATGGGGGTATTAAAAAAAAAATAAAAAAAATTGGTAAAATAAAAAATAAAATTTTAAATTTTAATAATAATAAAAATCAATCGTAAATAATTTTTTTAAAAGTAATTTAATGATATACTAGTTCGTGGAAAATGCCACTAGGGGTAAATGTGGCGCTCGAGTTGGTAAAATTTAATTAAAAAAAAAAAGAATAAAAACAAGTTTTTTATTTTAAGTGTTGAAGTTTTTGTTTGTTTTTGTTTTATTTTACGCCTACGTACGAAGAAGAGACGAGGTCGAGGAACTTGGGTTATATGATGTAACATGGTACGGGTTAACGTTATCCAGTTGGTAATTTAGTGCGGGACTAATGTGGGAAAGAAAAATAGGAACTATGGAAAACTTGACGTTGACTCATTTTGTTTACATATTAAAATTGGTTATGAGAATGCAAAGTTTGGACTTTCTTATCTACAACGGACATTGTAAAAACACACCTGTCATTACCGTATCACTCGATAACCACCGACAGAGTTGAAACGTTACACAATAAAATGGCCAATCCTTAATTCACACCGTGTGGTCATAATAGCATAATTGACGTCTTTTAATTTATATAAAAAATAAAAAATTTATTTAATAAAATAAAATAAAAAAAATTGTAATGAAAAAAGGTTTGATAAATTAATTGATTTCTCCTATATTAACATCGGTTCACCTAAGATAATTTGTGGTTTGCACGACACGTTTCGAAATTTATGTTTTAACGGTGTCGTTTTCTGACCACGTTCGTAGAGTAATCAGTACGTAACATGGAATCATTTGACTATTATCAACGCTTGAATGGCATAGAAAAAATCAATTTGCAAAAAAAAAAAAAAATTTTTTTTAAATTTTATTTTTAAAAAAAAAATCAATTAAAAAAAACTACAAATTCTATTTATTAGCAAAAATCGTTAAAAATTAAATCCAATTTTTTGCAGAAAAAAGTGTAAATTAACTGCAAATTCTATTACCAGATGTCACGGCATAATTCGATTTAACGATCATTAAATCAATTGGCCTTTGCGAACCCTCAAAAGAAAAAAGATAACAGGAAGCAGCTTATTACAAGCAGGTAAGAAAAGTGACTAAACTCGATTCACTCAGGATTTATTAATCACACTGATCGATGATCCCATTCAAAACCAACCGAGCAAATACACTCACTTCTCGCAACACAAATGTAACACATACCCAACGACCCATTCATTAATCACACACAAAAGTCATTCAACCCCACAAAACCCATCACCAAAAAAACTTTAAAGAAAAACGATTTTTAAATTATTTTAGTTAAACTTTTAAGTCTCATTTGCCATTAAAACCCAAGGTCCTTTCGTAATTGCACCTTGCCAAACTCGCTCGTTCCGTCCCTCGCCGCCAGGTGTCACCCTCGTGACCCATCCACTGGTACCAAGAGCAAAATAACAGTTGAACAATTCACGAGTGACCACTCTCCACCTCCCAACTGCCACGCCATCTGTCCGTAGGCCTTTCATTAGTGGTGACCAGGGGAAAGAAAGGATTTGAGAAAAAAATGCGCATTTTTCCCATGCAAAACTTGCTAATTACATGCAAGATGAGTGTGCGCGTGTAATTGGCTACTGGACACACCCCTATGTGCACACAACACACGCAAAACTGACCTCAGTTATGCTATGGTTGTAAAGAAATTTTTAATTTAAATTTTACATTTTTTAAACATTTTTTTAAACATTTTTTAAACAATTTTTTCTTAAAAAATAAAATAATTTTTTTTCAAGTCAAAGATGATGATGCATATAAATATGTCAAATCCGTATTAATCGACTGGTAATCCTCGAAACAAGTTTCACTAAGTTCCATAACCTTTCATTTAATATCTAATATTAATTAATTTCGAAAAAAATAGTCAATATAAAACGAGTAATTTGTATTGAACGAAGAGCGGCGCATTGGCAATTTATTCTACTCAACTTTGACTTAACCTCATCCACCACCAACAAAATCAATATTGATGTTATATGAACATCGCTATGAGTCGTTATTATTATTATTATTTCATCCCCCTCCCACACAAGTAAAAACAAATCACTGCTAATAATAATTGCCGATCAATGGAAATGTATAAAATTTACCTTTGGATGTCTTCTAGTATAAATATTCAAATAATATGAAAATCGGTACTTACCTAGAATAGAAAAATGTCATTATTAGTTATATCAATTATTTCATATTTTAATATAAAAAAAATGGCGCATAACTGACCATGCGCCATTTTGCATGTTTGACTAAAACTCGTTTAAAAGACAATGCGAAGGGCAATTACCCTTGACCAAATGCAGTACAGACCAGAATGAGTCCGGTTTAAGTGAAGGAAATTAGCGAGTTGACTATTATTTTACCCTAAGGTGACAACTAAAAGTCCAGCAGAAATGTCAAAATTCATTTGACCTCATTTGAATTTTTTTTTTTTTTTTTAAATATAATAATGCGCAGTAATTTTTCATTTTTCTTTTAAAAATTTTTTTATTTCACGCATTGTCGTGTTTTACGGTTAATAAATTGTGGGAGTAAATAAAAGCACGAATTTTATGTTTTATTATTATTAAACAACAGAAAAAAAATTTGTTTAGAATTTAAAAAAAAAAATAAAAAAAAAAAATTGCAGCGCCGCCTCTTGGGATTATTAAGAACACGTTTTTATTGTCCACACGGTCAATTAAGGTTGGCCAAAAAAAAAAAAATTATTTTTATGAACCTCTTGGTTCGAGGTAAAATAAAATATAAAAAATTATTAAAGCCAAAGTCATAATTTTCACCTTCGAACTCAGACGGGTTCAAAGGATTACGTGGACATGACCTTGGCCTCACATTGTATGTATCCTGTCTGGACACCCCACTAATTTCTCCCTATTCCCTAGTATATACTTTCTTGTAAGTGGGTGCTACATTCCCCCTCGGCGCCTGTCTCAAGGTCGCAGGGGCTCGCCAAAATCCCCCTGAGTGACCAGTAAATGGACAAGTGCAATTTAAAAAAAAAAATTTTCTTTAATACGATAGTCACGTTCCATCAAAGCATTTCTTAAGGCGTTGCAAATTTATATTAACGATATCAAACTAATTATGTCCCATTTTCTCACACCAGGGGTCGAAATTGAGTGAGGTGACATTTATTTTTCTATTTTTATTTTTATCCGTAAGAAAATCTTGCAAGATTTGCCATGTCTCCACCATTTCCTGCGCCCAGATTTGAGGTATAAATCCACCCCCAACTGGGACTTATCGGGCCCTGATCTGTGGTGGGACCGGGGACTCCACCCCTCGCAGGTGTAACACGTGACTAATGGAGTGTTGTCTTACGAGTCAACAAATTTTTGGTTACGAGAAAGAAGTTGAACTGAAGAAAAAACAAAACAAAAACAAAAACAATAAAAAAAAATGTTTACATTTATAATATACAAAATAACATGAAAATAAAACCCAAACAAAAAGAGATTCTAATCATTCTTCCTGAACACACAACAACAAATTCCTGTTTTTCATTTTTAATTTGAAAACCACTTATTTTCATTAGTATCCCCACACACCTCAACAACTTTTATCATTTTCTTTCATCTGGATTAAAACTCCTGGAAACAAGTTACAAAAATGCCCCCCAAGCCATTCCCCAATTCTAATTATCACCAGAGATACATAAATTACAAAACATAAAAAATTTAAAAAATAAAGTCTAATTTAAGTAAGAAAAAAAAAAAAAAAAACTGAAGCGAAAAAGCAAAACCAAAGCCCATTAAACTCATCCATCTTTCATTTTTTCCCCTTTTGCATATAGTGTTGTGTTATGAGCACACTCATTTTTTACTAGACCATGTGTAACACCAGATGGTTTTGCTATACACCAATTCCCCTAAGCACTCGGCCAAACCAACCCAAGACTGCATGTAGTACAGTATATGCATGTGTATGATTTATACGTAAAAAGTTCTTGGACAAGGCCAGTTAAGGCCTACTAAGGCCTTCGAATTCCACGAAGGTGGACTCGAATCAAGACACTCCCCCCATTCTTTATCCTTTCTTCCCCCGACTTATTCCTAACCCCTCAACATCTGGTCTTTGGAGAGAACCTTCCTGTTGCTAGGCCTCCAATTTAGCATACGGCAACCATTTATCTCGTTCGGCCTCGATGCCCTCCCCCCTTCTTCTTTCCCCTTTGCTGCGTATGCTCACAGTTCTCTCTCTTTAGCCATCGGGGACCCTCAAAGATGCCCGTGCCCAGTCGGGGCAGAAGCTTCTACTGCCGATCCAGACATCATAAATTACGTAGAGTCTGTCTGAATTATTCGCTCCCTCTTAAAAAGTCAAACTCACGTCGGTTTCCCCCCTTATATAATACTTCCTGGATTCATATTTGACTCGTATGCGACTTTTCTGGATCAGAATTAACTCATTCTACCAGAGCGTGGGAATGGGCTAAACGTATCGACTCTATCAACCGGTTTGGGAATTATCCCAAAATATGACCTATATATTTCTATTAATATTAATAGGTGTATTACTTTGGTTAGACGTACTTAAAATCTTCTTAAGAGTATTATTCACTTGGCTCGCCATAGAGATACTAAACATTTAATAGATGGTTTGACGTTTCGGATACCAGATGTTTAACTTTCTTCAGGAGCCTTGGCCTCAAATTGGTTGCCCAGAAAGTTATATATACATACATATTGGTATTGCTATGGTTTTGCTTGAAAGAAATTATCTTTAAGCAGATCCTGCTTTTTATTGAATTTACTTTGCATTGGTCTGCGAAGATTTCTTTTGCGAACAAAGGACTATCCGAGTCCTTTAGTCTTATCTCGAGACTTTGCGAAAACTGGTTTCATTGATATATCTTTATATTTTATACTTTATCTTTATGTACTTGTAATAATTCTATTTACAACGCTTCTTGCAAAGTCTATATTAACCTTTAGCGGATTAAAATATTTATTATTTTATATCTTTTCCAATGGTAAATTGTATTCCACGTGATTTCATTTATGAATCTCTAACTGGGAATGTCCCTTATAAAGAATAACATATTTTAAGTTTGATTTGATTCCTACAAGCATCCTCTTGAATATTGCTTGGCCTTCTTTTCTTGTTTTTCTCATTTTGCCTTTCAATGGGACCTACCCATTAAGTTGAACTTCAAAAATAACATTTAAATTAATGTAATGTTTGATAGTATTTTTTTTAAAGATTCTTTTAATTGAAAATTGATGATTTTCTTTAAGTTTATTTTTTTAAAATTCCATTGTATTCAATTGTATCATATATTTATGAAAATGGTCATAAATAATTCGATATAATTTGTTGACTTCAAGATTTTAGGCTTAATTAATGGGTTGCAAATTTTTTTTTTCTCAGTGGGTTGCAACCGAATCCTCCTAATCAAAGCAGTTCACTTTTTCCTTCCTCTTTTTTCTCTGACAACTTCCTCATCCAGTTCAAACTAGTATCTTAACAGATGAAGGCATCAGGCTTCAACTCTTTTCTATCATAATTAGTCCCAGAAGAAATCTTAAGCTTGTGATTTAACACGAACTATAAACTCTTCAACAAAAAGTAATTTTCATTTTATTTTTTTTTCTCATGTGGGAAGTAAGTTTAGAAAAAGAAATTTAAAAAATGTAAATTTGTCCCCAGATATAAAAAAAAATCCAATTATCATATATGTTCATTTTCATCTATAGTGAGCTCATGAAACAGCTTCCTAAACAGCAATCACGTCTAAGCAATTAAAGCCCACCTCATTAGAACTCATTCATCATTCCATAATTGTCTCGCTTTCACGAGCTCTGTTTTCCTTAAACCACCTTTTGCAATAGCAGCTGTTTCTGTTACTCAATTCTTTATGTTCTTTGATACTTTAACCGCCATCAAAAAGTTTTTTTTAACCAATATTTGAAATTGAATAAAACTGTATTTGGGAATTTGAATCTCCATTTTGAAATTTTTCATTGGTTTTTAGGTATTTTAGATATTATGTTGTGATCATTTTGTGTTTATTCTCTTTTTATTGATTATTTTGAATAATTTTTAGAAATTCCTAAGTCAGTATTAAATTTTATTTATTAAAAATTAGCAATTTAAAATATTTCAAATATTTTTTTTTTCATTGATAATTTTATCAAAAATTCTTCAAATTCTCAATACTCATCAATTGTTATTTAAAAAGTTAAATAAAAATCAATTTAATTTTTTTTCTAATGTGATTAATTAATTTAAGTGTTTTGAAAATGACGTCAGCATTTTATAAATCATTTTTTTTTAAATAAATGCATTCACAAATCAAAATAAAAAGAAAGAAAATCATAAATTAATTCGCGCAAATGCGAGCGCTTCAACTCAATTTTTCAACGAGTGCAATGCAACATACTTTAAAGCTTCAACAACTGTAGAAAATCGGTTTCGAGATTTAAAAATCAACTTGCTCACTTTTGTATTACCTCATACACTCTGACAAATGGCTGCCCATTCCTCTCTGAGAAGGATCAACGTTGAGGGAACTCGTTACGACGAACCAAAGTCACAAACAAAATCGTTTCGATTCCGATTTAAACCATCAGCGACTGGAAGTCGGTGACAAATTAAGATTTGATTTACATAAAATTTAATGTTTTAATTTTAAGAATCAATTCTTATATGCCATGAATTTTAAGGTAGTTTTTTTTAGTGGTTATTGTGACGAGGTTGACGATATGTTTACCAAAACAGCGACATACACGCAGATTTGATTTCCGTGCACCGAAAAGGGCAGTGGAAGCCGACGATATTGTTTATTTATTCATTGAATTGAAGCGAAATTGACTTTTTTTTATTCTCATCTTTCTTTATCCAAACAAAAAGAATAAAATAAGTGGCCAGTGGACAGTAAGAGGGTTAAAATCATAAAAAATAAAATAAAAATAAAATTTTCTGATGAATAACTCGGCCATATTTCACACTTATTCTGCGCCGGCACGCGATTTCGAAGAGTCTGAAATCTAACTTCCGGGATAGTTATGAGTCTCAAAGTTTATAGACGCCAAGTCCTACTCTGGAACTAAACGTCTAAAAAATTTCCCAAATTTAACTTGACCTAAAAATGGTAGAAAAGACCCTTCGAAATCGCGTGTTGTGCATGTAATGTTAAAAAATCAATGATTTGCATAGAACTAAATTATCACTTCCGCTGTATTTAAAAATCTAAAAATTTATAGACATTAAGTACGACTCCAGTACTTAAATCCAAAAAAATTTCATGGCTGTAATTAAATCGGAAGTTGCATTTTAGACCCCTCGAAATGGCGCGCTGACCCGAAGAACGTGAAAAATAGTGATTTCGATGGATAAAAAATACCAATTCCGGTAGAATTAGGATTCTGTTAATTTATGGACGAAAAGTGTTACTTTCCTAATTTGCATTAAAAAAATTTCAAGTCTACAAGTAATCCGGAAGTTGCATTTCAAAAAAC
>JAQFZU010000945.1:0-17223 GCA_034696185.1 Henia vesuviana | reverse complement strand
TTTTCGAGCACATCTATCTAAGTCAAAGTGCTATAAATCAGTTACAAATCCAATCCCTCGTTTAATCACCACTGTTTTATACCCTCGTTTTACAGCCATCGGCATTTTCTTTGAACCCCGAAGAACTGACCATTTCGATCGGCCTTGCTCTATGCTGCCCTTACATGGACCTCTAGTAACTGACGTTAAGCAAAATACCACCACCACATAGACCTCATTTTATGACGTCATTTTTCACTTACCGACTTTCGATCACATATTTAGACATTCTAATTAGTCCTTGCTAATGAGCAACCGGTCGTATTCTTTGAATTTTTTTTCTTTTTATTATTTCTAAAAAAATTTTTTCAAATGAATAAAATTAAAATATGAAATGGATTTTTCTAAATAGGTCTAATAATTGGTACAAACAAAAAAATGCCACATAAATGTATGCCCCATGGCACTAAGTGGCAATTAAGAGTGTGAGCTAAATTTGACAAGTTTATAGCACCAATGGATCCTTTTTTTTCTATAATATAAAGTCAATATTATACAAATAGAACTAGTTTATAGTAATGCAGTAGTGTATATTTTCAAATAATAAATTTTTATAATTTTTATATCTCTTTAAGTAAAGATTTAATTACAAAAAAATTTTTTTTAAGTAATTAATTTCTAAAGGAAGTTAAATGGAGAAGTGGGGGGGGGGGTAGGGGGGAGTTATGTGAACTGATATTAAGTGTTAATTCACACCCAGGGTTTCATAGTATTCAGTGGTTGTCAAGTGTCACCTGTTAAGCCAAGTGCATTTCCATGTCCAGGTTTTGATGACTGATATAAAAGGGAGAGGAATGGAGACAAATTAACAAGATAAAATACACACTTTTACAGTTGGGAAAATTGTAGATCCAATTAAAATAATTTACACCTGAAAAAAGGGAATTTTACTGGATAAAGTGTGAGATTATAAAAATAAAATGCAATTTTTACACACATTTTTCTCGCGTAAAATATTAACATTAAATTTGTATTTCAAAAAAATTTTAAAAATGGGGAAAGTGGGCGTTGAATTTTGAGTTGGAGAGATTAATGAGATTGGTGATGATGTCATGGTAGTTTCGGCAGAGAGCCCCATACCGGCCACCAACACTACAGGGGGTTCTGTGGTGGCCACGAGAATTAACCCCTGTTCTTACCAAAACCCCCTCTGTGTGATGCCCTCCCCATCCACCATGAATATGTGGTTTTACACAATTGACAGGCCTTGTAAATACTCATGCCCTGCTGAGAAGTTCAACTTCATTTATTAGTCGGGTTGCTCCATATTTGATGATTTTCATATTTTTCGGTTTTAGTTAAACAATTTAAATATTGATTCGTTGATGTTAATTATGTTTTCACCATATTTTGGTCTTAAAATTTTGTTTTTAATTTTAATTTATTAATTTTAACATAAATAATTTATTTCTAAAAGTCACCAATCGATATAAAAATGGTTGAATATCTCCCGAGCCCTCAAAACGCTAGAATGCGCAATGTCACGATGGCGAACCCAGTGGCTACTGATTGGCAGTTGATTAGCAGGGGGTCGATTCTACCCGCCCCAACCCTACCAATCAGGGATTCGCATCTGGTGCATCAATTAGACACTAATGGCGCTCACTCCCCCACTCACGAATCAGTGCAACCAACGCCCCCGCAACCCTACCCCCAACTGGTGGGAACCCAAGGTTAAAGAAACCTAAAAACCACCATTCACCCATATTGGTTACATCGACGGTAGCGTCTCCTTATGGCAAAAACGTGGAGGCGGATTGGATCGACCGATCGTATCGAAGCACGTGAAAAAAGGGGGAAAGACGAACCATCAATTGCCCACGCTGCACCTGTATGGAGGAAGGGGTCAGAGTTGAACGTGCAATTTGTGCTTCGCCTTCGGCTCGACTCCTCCCCACGCCTACGCCATTTGTTTGGCTAATGGAACGTTAAGAGAAACCGGAAAATTGTCTTTGTGTACTTTCCCCCGGCCTCGCGTTTGTGGAGTAATGGGGAATGAAATCGGCTAATTTTCGCCGTCATTCATTTCGTGGGCGACCGCTCGATATCGCCAGACCTACATATCCAATTTTCCGGTTTAAGAGCGCTCCATTAGCAGCTTTTTAAACGAGAACGACCATACCATGCCGAAAACACGGCTAATTACCATTTACGGAAATAAATTTAAAACGATCGCAAAAACTATTTTATTAACGTTAATTAACACGTAATTTTGAGAAATTCTCGCAAACATTCGACGATTTTCCACCCACACAAGTGGTAAATAGAGCCGTGCATGATGTAGTGGTTTCTGGTTCCGTGGATTTAATCACATTAACCCAAAAATATTATCATTCGTGATCTGTAGAAAGAAAAAGTCAATAAATTAATACTTTCATTCATTTATGGTATTGTTTAATAAAAGCTTACAGGATGTCCAGAAATGTAGAATCAAAGGCCGGATGAGTCAGAAATGATGACCGATGTTGAAGTCATTATTTTCCAATCATTTTATTTGTATGTGTGAATAAAATTCACACTAAATATGGTGTTTTTAACACTTTTATTTATACTTCTCAACCTAATAAACAAGCTGAAAATTAACTGCAAACTTCCCCTAAATCAATCATCATGAAAAAAGCTATTAAGACCAAGTGGGTATCTAAAGAGTCACTAAGCAATCAAATTGAATGCAATAAAGTGAGTGCAAAATGCCAATAACAATTTCTTCAATTAAAACTATAGGCAACAATCATTATTGTTGATTCAAGGAGACATTTTATGATGAATCCTACAATAAATTTAGTCTAAAATTCAACTTATGTACTGACAGCACTGCAATCACAAGCAATTATGTGGCAGTAAGAAGTGAAGAAAAACAAGTCAAATATTTACACATACAATAAAATTCATGGCAGCAGCCATTTTTATTTTATCTAATTGAGCCAATTATTTTTTTTTTTGCAAGGTCAAAATATTTATACTGTGATGAATGGAACAAGATTTTTTTTTTATTGGAAAAAAATGTCTATGAGAAAAATGATGTTTAAATGATTGCAAAATCAAAATCACACAGCCTTAAGCTAGAATTTAATTGAGAAATTACTCTTTTAAGTCTAATAAAAATTCTCTTTGTAAATTATATGCATTTCTTTTTATTGCTGTAACAAAAGATGAAAGTTTTTTTTGTTTCAGTATTTATTAAAAAATCATTTTAATTTTTTTTAAAAAATATTTTTACTTTTTTCAGGATCTACAAGACCCAACAGATGATGAAAAAGTTGTTTTGTAATAATTTTCGATCCTTTTATGGTCATCGGATCGAATTTCTTCCATAATTAATTAATTTTCGTAAAAATTAGAGCGCGACAGTTAAATCTATTAAATTTTTTACTTCGGTGGTCAAAACACACCTAACGATTCGCGTTTTAATAGCCGCACGTCGACAGCGACCCCGTCAAACGACGACGTTTCTTAAAGAGACAAGCGGCGTTCAGTCGCGCGAGTTCTAAAACACGTAATTATGGACGACAACGACACTGGCTCCATTGGAAATTAATAACGGCAACTTTCCCATTACGATTTCATGCTTTTCACTGTCTGGAATGCAGAATTGCATTACTAAAATCGCATTAGTTTTGAAATTGAGTTTCTCTGCCTGTGGATAAGTGCAAATGATGCAGCTATAAATCAGGGAATACTATTGGATAATTACACGTTCGTGTAATTGTGAGAAATTAGCAACTGGTTGATGAGATTTGCTACCACCAGAGGGTGACGATTAATAACTATAAGAAAATCGTGTAAAGAAAAAAAAGAGCAATTGTTCTAAAACCAATTAACAGGAAGCGATGATCTCTTCTCGATAGCCTCCCACAATTCAACACTTCAGCCTCGTAAATTCGCCATCTGATGGCAGTTCTTGTTAACGAATCTGTCGCCATTTATCACTAGGGACACTCAATACCAGGATGAGAAATGAATGCTGGCCTTGCACTCACCTACTGCAAGAAAAAAAAAACTCATTTTCAATGTTAATCAATTGCAAACCCTAGTGGTAATCAATGGTACTATCATTACAGAAATACCATAGATGGATGTAATAAATACTACAAATATGGTCATCGGAGTTTTCGATAACAAAATTCAGTAATTTAACAATTTTCAATTGCAAAAGTCATTGACATTTGAAAAATTCTTAAGAAAATTGCAATATAAAAGAAAGAACAAACAGTGAGTTCATGTGACTCCCACTCAAATAGCATTAATCAACAAATAAAACAATAAAAAGAGCAGGAATTTTGTGCAGATCAAAGGTGACTGTATGTTTTCCTCCTACAAGATTTTTTTCACAAGAAAAACATGAATGAAGGTAAAAAGACTTTAAAGAGAAAAAAAAACAACTTTTTTACTCATTCAACCTTTCTCCATTTACAGAGGAAATGAAATGACCTTGGATAAAAATGACATCAGATCACACCCTGATTCTGTGTAAATTAAACTCATATCTTCTAACCACAACATCAATTCCTCGAAATTATGTGCAAGAAATTTCTTTTTAACTAAAAAAACATTACAAATGGTCAACATTAAGTGCCTGGACAAGAAAAATTATCATATAACAACTTCTCGAAAGCAGTTTTTGTAATTAATAACAAGGGGATTCCTAGTCAGTGCCATAACCGAAGCAGAAGGCAATGCCAAACACAACTGGAATTTGTCCAAGATCTTCATGGTCATGATTTGATATGCAAATCCAATATCAACCCCTTAAATAGGATAAATCACTCCCAGAAGAATTTATTAAGAGAGAAAAAGTGCAAGTTTAAACTGCCATCAATCAAAATTGACACTCCTGTCAATCATGTAACTGGACAACTTTTCAATGTAACCCTAACCCATCATCAGCAGACAGTTTTCAATTCATTATAATCTCCCCACCTGTTCCAAGGCCCTCAAATTAATCCTAAAAACTAGCACAAACATGTGAAAGTGCAACATTTTCTTCCTACACACGACCTCTAGTAGTGAAAATTACCAAAGAAATACATGGAGAAAAAAGAGCCAAGTATGCAGCTGCACCATATGCTACAATACGACGCCCATAACTCGATGGGTTTTGGTCGTAGGAAGTGACGAGTTGTCGCCGAACGTACGTTAACCCTTGTCGAAGCGTAATTAAGTGTAAACTAACAGGTGTCGATTAATCGGTGCTCGGTGGACGCGTTTTGAATAACAGATGGTCCGTAAAGCGGGGGTCGCCAAGTGCGGCAGTTTTCCGCGTGGAAGAAGACGAATAGCCTCTCTGAGCAGGGTTTACACTCGTCTTTTTATTCGACTTTTTTTTTTGAAGGGCAAGTTGTAGAAGGCCAGCATGTCAATGGGTTTCACTGTGTATGAAAATGAATGGCTTTTGTATGCAATGAATTTGGGTTAAGAAATCGATAAAGGAAATGTCATTGCGAGATTATGGAAAACCGTAAAATTTCCTCGATAGTAACAGTACGAAGTCGAAGAAAGTCTAATTAAAACAAAGCATTGCGACGACCGTCAACACAATTTAAATCCTAAAAACTCCAATGCAAAACCGCGACAGTAACGTTACGAAGCGAGAAAAGTCTAATTAAAACAAAGCATTGCGACGACCGCTTTTAAAACACCGACTTTTGTACTTTGTTCTTACAAACACTTAATCCCACGACGTGATGCCTTGTAAGCAGCAGCTAATGTCCCACAAAACCTTAGCCTTTGGCCACCGATCCGAAGGTGGCAGAAATTAATCAGCATTTTCCTTCCACCTACAAGCCCATTTGCCACCCCCTAAGATAGGTGAAAACCACAGGTGCATCTGTCGCCATCTTTGACATTCGTGGCGGAAAACGAGTGGACCCCCTAGTGACCAAGAGGGAAAGTTCAACTTGTCAAGTCCTTATAAATATAGGCATTAGAGCACGGCGTGGGAGCCGACAAAATTCCTCGCGCAGCCTCATTTTGAATTCAACCACGCTTTTTGCCGATTACCCGACGCCGTTCATCAAATTATTGTAATTTCTTATCTCTTCCCTCCCGCATCGGGAGCCTTTGGCGACATTGTGTTGAAACTCCGTCTTCGCTCTTGCAGATGGCGTGGACAAGCGAGACGAGGTAAACATGTAATTTTCGAATTACCTTTTGACTTTGCAATAATTCGCGAGTCTCATAGAAACCACTACTTAACTTGTCTGCAGTTGATTGGCCATTGGACTTAAATTGCCGGCCGTCAATCAACGATTGGCTGTCATCGGGCCGCCCCACAACCGGCAGACCGATTGAATTAGGAGGTCCAATAAGTAAATTGCTACATCCACGGTAAATGCTGCGTATTAAAAAGTCACACCTGCTCGGATCATCGGTTGACGTGACCTCGACCTTTACCATTTGCTATCTTTCTTCGAGCTCGTCTGCTATTCAGACATGCAAACAACAATTTTCAGATCAGTCTTTGATCACTTCTAAACAGTTGTTCAACGTTTCTACAATGTTAATCGCTCGGCATTTTGAAAAAACCAAAAATGGTGTTGTGGCTTATAATCTCTTTTCGCTAATTCACTAATAAAGACCCAAGTTACTTTCGAGATAACTCGGTTGTTCCTAACCCCGATCCCATAATCATCAAAACAATTGGAATTAAAGAAACCTCAAAAAAAATAGAATCAAACATAACTGAACAAGAAAACAATAAAAAACATTCTCCCTACCCCTACCCCCAGACCACTTACCTGGTTGCCGAAGCGTTCATGAAATTCCTAGTTAAGTCTGTGGATATAACAATTGTTGTTTCCTGTGGATACAAATAGTGAATTTTAAGCAAAAAGTATAAATTATAAAGATAAATGAATAAAAACACATATTTTTAAAGGAATAAATACATTAAATTCAAGTATAATTTAAATTATTTGCCAATTTAATGATAATTGTCAATTCAATTGGACACATTTGAAAATTCATAACTTGATTTAAAGTATGAACAAAAATCCAGTTTGAATCCAACAAATCAAATGATAAAGGCCAGAACCAGAGCATGAATGTACTTGATCCATTTTGTCTAACAAAATTCGAGGACAAGAAAATTATCCAGCTCCAACTACCAAAGAGGCCATGGATTCATTTCACTTAATAACACTATAATTGTCTCTTTTCAATATCTTCATTTAAAAATTTTTTTTAAATTAATTTTGACATTTTTAAATTTAAAAAAAAAAATTATAATTTTAATTTGATATTAAAATTTTAATTTTAGTTAAAAATTGTTGAAAAAAAATATTTGATCTGATAAACTCATGTAAATCAAACGACGGGAGATTAAGGGACAAGTGTGTTGTTATCTTTGAACAAGTAGAGTAAAATTGCAATAAATACAAGGTTGAATGCGAGTAATAACTTGTCAAAAATCGAGCGGAAGTTGAGTGTCGATTCGCATCAGTCGGAACAAGATGGATCATTTGCTTTCTGGTTATAATCGACGGGGGGTACCTCGAGTTAAGCTCTCGTCTGAATCAAATTTGTGACCTCCTGTGGATTTTTGCAATACCAATGCAACATCGAATACATCTTTTCTCTTAATAACAATAAAAAAGCGAGTTAAAAACTATTTATTTATTAAACTCACTTTAAATTTTTTCTTTTATGGCATCTGGGGTTAAATGAGGTTCGAGTCAAGGTGAAATATGCTAAATTCGCTTCTTTTTACAATTTTTAACTGAAAGAAATTTAAAAAAATTATTAAATTTTTGCAGAAAATAAAAAAATTTTTTTTTTTTTATTTCAGGGAATTTTAATTATTTATTTATCTTCATATCTACTACGACACCTGCAACTCGTAATTCATTTTTATTTATTTACCTTTTTTATATATTTTAAGGGTTTTTTTTATATTTTTCAAAATGTGTCAAAAAAGCCATAATTTTGGATTTTTTGATTTCCCACTGCTTTGGGTGTTGAAAAACACTGTAAAATCAATTAAATTTATTAGTAAATGTTTATTTATGTTTTAAATATATCTTACGTATTGATTTAAGTTATTTATTTCGAAATTCCTTCAACTTGAAATGATTAACATAAAAATGTTAAATTTGTGGAATTTCAATGTCGAATTTTTCATTGTTATTTTTCCTGGATAAAAGAATGGATTTAATATTAATTTTGATTTTATTATATGTTAAAAGGATGTTTAAATTACCTTTTTATATTGAAATAAAAATATTTCTGCATTTTATTCCGTTGTTTTATCATCATTTAGTGACTTTGCCGTTTTCGCGCCATTTCTGTGGCGCCATCTATCGATTAAATTGTCATTTTTTATCATATTTTTATTTTTTGAATAAATTATAAAATAAATTAAAAAATTTGTTTAATTTATGTTTATTCTAAGTTTAAATTGAATATACAAAATATAAATACAATTTTAGCATTTTCGCATAAATTAATCAATTTCGAGTATAATTATCATTTTTCTTCTGAATTCTGTATAAAAAAACAGAAGAAAATTAATAAATTCATTTTGAATTAATTGATATTCAAATTATACCCTTAAACCTGCAGTTTCTTTCCTCAATTCCTTAATAACAGTCGCCAACGCTTCGGGATTTACCCCGTTTTCACAAAGACGTATACATATCGATAGAGTCTCGGCATCTAAACCCGTATTCAATAATTTCGATATTTCTTTCAAAGCTAAAATACAAATAAAATCAAATTCAATGAGTTAAACTGTTAAAAATTAAAAATTTAATTTACTTTCGAAGGTTTCTTTAGCCGCGAGTAACGACGGCGTTTCTGAATCGGCCATTTTCTAATTCGTTTATTAAAGACTCACATTTTACATGCAACGACGAGATTTTTTACGTCAACCATTTTCTCGAGATCAGGAATCGGATCCAAATTTAATTTTATATTTACGTCAGAATGTATCAATATTAGTTAAAATTTACGATATTTTATGATACTTTACAATCTTCTCTACCATTGGTTGAACGGGTGATTCAAGCTGATCTCCTATTGGTCGTATCAATCACGGTTGAAGTTTAAAAGTCCACATTTTACGGACAATAAGTGAGTATGAAAACAACAACGTAAGTTGACTTTAATCAAATAAAAAGACTGAAATTCAAACATTAAGAACCAAAATCGAAGTAAAAGGTATGAATTTTAAATAACAAACAAAACTTAGAACGAATTTAAAAATATTTAAATTTTCAGTGAAAAATGGCCAACGTAATCAAATCAGCGATTTGCCAAGGAACACCACACTCGGCCGTGAAAAATGCGCTCGGAATAACGAAAATCGAGAACGAAATTTGCTCAAATAATCCAAAAACTAAAACAGAACTAACACCACTAAAACAAATCCTATACAATCCATTCGAGATCGGTTTACACGAACGACTACAAATGCCTTCGTTGAGTCCTTCGTGTTTCAATGTTAAAGATGGACGTGAAGTAAAATTTTAAAAAATTTAAAAAAAAATTAAAAATTAATTTTAATTTAATTTATTTTAGACTCCAAAGACATTCAGATGGTCGATTGAACAAATGGCTACTTTAAATCCAGTCGAAATAGATGATAATTGTTTATATCAAAATAATGGACAATTTAAGTGAGTTTTTGAGATTTTTGGATTTTTGGATTTTTGGATTTAAAAAAATTTAATTTTTACAGATTTGATCAAGAATACGAACAAAAAGCTCAAGAGGCAATTAATACATATTTTTCTCAAAGACAAATAGTACCATCGCCGTGGTCTAATTGTTGCTGCGGTTCAGTTACGAGACAAATGTCGTATATGTCGAATTTGGCTAAATCGACTGAAGGTTGAAAAATTTGGTTTTTTTAATTTTTTAATTTATTTTTATTTAATTTTAGCTTTAAGACGATCGAAACAAGTGAAAATACGACCAACTCAGGATGTTTCCACTCAAACGATGCTTTCTTTGCCTGTTAATTTTGATCTCCAGAAGATTTTAGGTGAAATTAAATTTTCTTTTCTAAATTTAAATTTAAATATTTTTTTTTAGGTGAATTTTATACTCAGGATCAAGTTCTTGTTGTCCCTGACGAAGATGGGATTTGTGCTAATTCTACTTTAAGACGTAAATTATTTTCTCAAGACGATTCTTCGCTCACCGCTTCCTTGTCACCCGTAATTTAATTTTTTTGTTTTTAAATTTTTTTTTAAATTTAAATTAAATTTTATTTTAGGATCCATTATCATCTAGTCCCGTACCAGTGACCGATGACGTCAAACGGACATCCGTATCGCCTTTACGGCCATTCACGCCACCCATCGTATCACCGATTATTTCCAATTCCAAATTCCAATTCAGTTTAATGGGTAAATGCGAATCCATGGTCGTGTCGTTTACCCACAATCCACACAGTAAAGATGACGTCACAAACGATACGGGGTACCAAACATACGATACGGACATAAATAAAACCGGTAAAAACGATCTGCGCATGTCGTGGGCTCCTACGACGTGTTCGACACCAGAAATTCAACAATCGCAATTGGGCATGTCAATAGACGAATTATGAATAAATTAAAAATAAAATTTGCATTAAAATTTTTTTAATAGAAAAAAAAAATTTTGGAAATAAAAAAAATAACAAAAAAAAATCAAAATTGTAGATAAAAAAAAAAAATTGGGATTAAAATGGATGACAAAAAATTTGCATAATAATTTGCTTATTTTTCCATAATGATGTGATGTTGCACCACATCAGCATGGATCACTTCCTCGATTACTTCTTCCCTACCAGATTCCATATGAGTTTTCGTCAATTTAACTCGATGGGTTCCATCACCCAATGGGTTCGATTCGGTTCTAACCATGCAACTGTAGCCGGGTTCTGCCTTCACTTGAATCACCTGATTAAATTTCAATAAATTAGCATATTTATGAATAAATTAAAAAATTCATTTTTACCTTGATTTTTGGATCCTCCAATTGAACGTCCGATACCGATTTTGATGTTTGAGACTCCTCGTTGTCACCTGTTTGAATATTTTATTTTTTAAATGAATTTAACGGCTTTTTGCATTATTTTTACTTTGGTTTTCAGGGTTCGTGAATACGGGTGCGATTTTTGTGGTAAATATCGAATTTGATTGTTCGTCGTCGTTTAATAGCCTTAAATGGTCTTGGCAATTTGTTCCGTTTAATTCGTCGTCGAAATAAAGATCTTCGACGCCAGTGTCGTTACCGGAGGTCTGGAATTTTTAAAATTTAAAATTTGAATTTAAATTTTATTTTATTTTTATACTTTGGTGTTTTTGCTCGTTTTGTTTGTGTATTTAACACTAGGTGTCACTGGTTTCGCTGCCGATACTGATATTTGCAAATCGCCGTATTCAGCGCCTAATGATTGTCTTCTTTCGATCACAAATGAATTTGATTTGTGATTTATTGGTAACGTTTGACTTTTATCTCTCGTTGTACTTAATTTCCTATTTGGGAATTTTAAAATTTTTTTTAAATTTTTCAAAAAATGTTTGAAAATTTACTTTTCACAAGTTGATAAAAGTGTTTTACAGCTTTTCCATTTTCCAGTTTGTTGAATAAAAGCTCCATTTCGTTCGAAACTTGATATTAAACCTTGAACACTTCCTTTACCAGCGAACCAGTCTTCGAGTGCGGGTGAAAGTGCTTTGATTTCGCTCGCTACGGGACTCGTTCGTGGTTCGACTCGGAGTGAATCGGATTCGGGTGAACTACTTTTTGAATGAAAAATTTAAAATTTTAAAATTTTTTATTTTTTTAAATAATTTTTTTAATTATTTTTACTCGTTCCAAAGTGTTGTTTTGCTGCTTGTTTTACCAGGGGTTTGGCAATACCTTGAAAATGGAACTCCGTCTATATCACTTGATGCTATCTAAAATATTTGTTATTTTTTTTTAAATTTATTTTATTCGACATGCAAAAACAGTAAAATCCATTATAAAACATGCAATTATTATTATTATTTATTGTACATTTGGTCCAAACGATGTAGCCACATGATGACTCGCTGGTTTCACACTGATTGAAACACTATTTGTACTCGTTGGAGCACATTGGCTACTCGTTGAACGATTTTCAGTCTTTAAATAAATAAAAATAAAAATAAAATTTTGAAATTAATTTTTTTTAATTACTTTATCATCTTTTTTCTCGGTCGGGATCGGTGTTGACATCATCAATGGTCTTATACATGGCTATTTTTAATTTAAAATTAATTAAAAATATGAAATTTGATTTTTTTTCAATTTTTTTTTACTTGTGAATTGTGAAGCGAACCGAACGATGCATTACGTTTAGCTTCGCGTGGAGATGTTATTTCTCTCGCCGATTGACTCATTCCCGGTCTATAAGAGAGTTGATTTAAATTTTAAAATTATTTTTGAATTTTTACTGACATTTTGATCGGAGTTAGTGAAAAATCAAATGATTTTTTCGCGTTGTTTTTGTTGTCTTGAGTTCGCGACGTCACGTTAAACCGCCCATACAAATCCCTAAGAAATAAATAAAGAAATAAAATTATGTATTAAAATACGATGAATTTATTTCACGTTAAAATTCTTGAACACAATTTTTTTTGTGATAATTTGACATTTATTTTCCCTACTTTTCAGGGAGAGTTGACGATTGGAAAAAACGTCGTTTTTCTGCATTTTTGATGAAACTGTACGTATCGTCCGTCAAACACGGCCGACGTGGTGAATCCTGACGTAAATTCAGTCGTGGTAAAGTCTGCCCTCGATGTAACTTCAAATCCCTAATTTTATATATAAAAAAAAAATCAAAATTAAATGGAAAAATTGCATAAAACAAAAAATTTGCATTTTAAATAAACAAGGAATAAAATTTCAACTCTTTGAACCCTTAAAATACTTTAAAAAGTTGAATAAAACAATAAAGTAAATATTTACCACGATTTTTTAGCACATGTTATTTGTTCTCCTTTGCCAAATTCCTCCATTTCGTATTTATTCTCAACCGACGATTCAGCTTTCAACGTTGGATTTGGTCCTTCCATGTGTTGAATGGCGAGTGAATCGGCACTGAATGAAGTTTTCGGTGGGAGTGTCAAACGTTCACGTTGAACAATAAACTAAAAATTTAACAATAAATTTAAATTTAACATAAAAATATTAAAACAAACCTTGCGGTTGCACAAAATGTCCCGAATTTCAAGTAACGTCATCACACGAGACGAAACTGGAATTCGAAGCCCTTCTGTTAACAAAGTATCAAATGGCTCGACTACGAATGGTGGTAATTCTGGTTGTATATTTTTTCTCAGTAAACAATGCGCGATTTGTTCCGACGATAAATTCGCCCAGGGTAGACGAACTGTTAACATTTCCAGCAAAACACAACTCAACCCGTAAACGTCTGAAGCGACCGTTGGTTTGTCGTCCGAGATGATCTCTGGTGCCAACCAATGGTATAAATCTTGGAAATGTATCATATCCAATGTCTTTCTACATCCTATTCCATCTGGACGACTTTGAAAATAATTAAAATTACTTTTAGTTTTTATATTTCTTTCTAATTTTACCATTGGACCATATATCCACAATTGCCCAGCTTTGCCATACTTGCTGTAACCAAATGAATACTATGTGACGTCACAGCGCAATGGATGTATGCTTTGCTATGCAAATATACCAAAGCATCACTAATCTGCAGTAGTATTTCCTGACATTTACTGTGATTGGGAGACATATGCTACAGTAAACAAACTAAGTTACACATATTTGATAAAGAAAATACAAAATCAACACCTTTTCATGCAGAATATGATAAAGTGATCCAATTTCCACATTCTCAAAGACCAAACTCAAATGTTTGAATTCAGCCAAAGGACAAACTGCCATCAGAAGAAGTAAGTTTGGATGCCTCAATTGACTCAAGTGATCCAACTCCAGCATCAGCACATCCATCATGCAATGGGAGCAATTGTCTTTAACTCTTTTTCTGGTTATCCTTGTATTGTTCCATTCCATTCTTTCCATAACCATTGATGCTTCTGTGTAGTATTTGCCTGTTGTCACACTCATTCTCAAATGTTCTTCTGATACATGTTGAATGTAACTCACATTGCATAACTGGTTATTATTGTCTATGCAAATCTAATGGAACAAATTAAATACACAATTTGACTACAATGTCTAAATTAACATACATTTCCATGGCCCAAGTAATGGACCAAATTGGAAGGGAAATCTGGTAGGGAAGGAGTGTTTGTACAGCTTTTCCTCACTACTTTCTGCACATAGTTTAATAATTGTTCCCACACCCTGGAACTGCAAGAAAATTACAATTATTACATTATTGTAAGAGGAATCAATGTTTGGGGGTTTCCGCAAATGAACTTTCACCAAAGCCTCGCAAAACTCCTGGATTTTTTCCTATAGAATTGCATAAATAGGCCTTTGACCTAAGTTTTATGATAGCTATCGTTAATTAATGCACTTATTACTTAAATTATCATTTTCTAATGACTACTGAACCCTTTGTAATGAGAATTTAATTAAATTTATTATTGACCTCTGTGCTTGTAGGTTTTTCTGTGCTTTTACAACTGATGAATCCACAAATGTGGCAACAATGTTTTCCAATAAGTTAATAAACTGCAGGATGAATTGACCTTTTTCTTGATTTGTTTGTAAAATACACCAATCTCTGTAAAATCAATTAATTCTTGATGAAAATGACAATAAATTAACATTTTTAATACTTTGGTTGTCTTTCTTGCGTGTCTCTTGCCCTTAAATCTCCACCAGATTCAAGTAACATGATGAGTATTTTAACATTACAACTCCAACATGACCCATGGACTGGTGTGTAATCTCCTGAACATCGACTTTTAATATAAAAAAAATAATAATTAATTGGAAATTTAAATATTAATCAAAATTATGTTGAATTTTACAAATTTGGGTTTGCACCATGTTGCAATAGCACTTCCACTACTTTCTCTTTCCCAGTATAAGCAGCACAAAACAATGCACTTTGACCCAGGCAATTTGGGGTATCTATTTGAAATTTTGCTATAAAAAATATTTAAATTATTAATTAATTTAGTCAATTTGAATTAATTTAAATTTATTTCTCACATTTTGCTAATAATTTAACTAATGATTTTTTCTTTCCTAAGGTTGCATACAAATGAAAATTATCTTCAACTGTGTTCAGTGTGCAATGACCAATTGCAACTGGTAGTTTTCTTGTGTTATCTGTCTCCTGTTATTTAAATGAGATGTTTAAATATTCAAAAAGTTAAGCTCAAATTGTTTTGCTTTTTATACTCAATTCGTACCGAACTTTTGCTTTGTCCACTCGTTACTCTTGACTCGGAACTAGACCTTTTACGTGCAAATGGATTCATAATTTCTTTTTAAAATTATAACTAAAATGGTTTATTTTTTTAAAAACTTAGACAATGATGAACCGGAAGTCCTCCATATTGCTTTTTGGTCTCTATGGTTACATTGTAATAAAGAGGATTTGAGAAAGTAACAAAAAGTCTTTTTATTTACCTTTTGTTATATTTTATATTTAAAAATAAAAAAAAATTTTACACAAAAATTTGCATAATTTTATATTTTAAAAAAAACTATTTTAAGGTCATTACCAAAAAGAGCAAAATAAAAATCTATTAATAAAATTAAGGTCAAATTATGCAAAAATTAATATTTTAATTACATATAAGGATAGAAAAACACACCTTCAACTCGTGCAAAGCACGTGTCAACAAATGTCCAAAGTATCCTTGAAGATATCTAAAATGTCTGTGTGACTTAGACACTTGAGACAACAAATGACGTTTTTATAATTATAAATTCCTACATAGAAAAATATTTTATTCCGGGATTATTAATGATAAGTCACCTTTCTACTTCGGACTTTGCTTACTCGCCTTTGTTCCTTGCACACGCCACAACTTTGCTCCCGACCCCCAACCTCATTATCAAATACTTTGTATTAAAAAAAAGTAAATAAATTTTTTTTTCTTTTTTTTTTAAATTAAAACTTAAATCTGCCACGTTTTTATAATTCTTTAATTGAATTGTGCAAAAAAATATTTTTGCCATTTTTTAATTTTTAATTGCAAATTTTATCATTTAATTTAATTAAGGAAATTATGAATGTTTAAATTCGTTTTCCAATATTTATTTACTCTTATTTTTATTGCCACGACCTTGTATTTATTCTTTTTAGAAAAGTTTGAAAAATGCAAATGAAAACAGTTTTATTTTCCACCACTTGAGGTCGCTCTCATCAACTTGAGTTTTAATCAGCTGATTGGTAGCCTTTATAAAAGCACTTGTAAACTGACATTTATATACAACTCATCATGCAATTCAGATTAGCTCAAGTCTTCTTACTCACAGCCACCTTCCACGTGGTTGTGGAATGCCACTACAAGACCCACAGACCGGCCTATTCTTCTAAGGACAATTTCCCTTTCAGAAAACCAGAGTCACAATCAATTCCAATGGACTCTCCTGAAGAAGTTGATTCAAAAGATGAGGAAGGCAAAAAAACAGATAAAACAATTTGCCCATCGTGCGGTGAAGCAAAGCTTTCGGAAGAAGAGATCCGAAGACTTCGGATAGAGAAGATCAAGCAGACTATACTGCACAAACTGAGACTGAAGGCCAGACCCAATGTGACCATATCCAGAGAGGACTTGCCCACACCTCTCAGTCATGGCCAACTGAGCAGCAGAGACAATTCCAGGCAGTCAAGAGTTCGGTACGACTACTACGGGAGGACAGAAAGGGTCATCATCTTCCCAGATCAGAGTAAGTCCTTGTTCTTTTGGCTTTTGGAGGGAAATAATAAAGTGATTGTATTGGTAAATGTGTACACCATA
Source organism: Henia vesuviana (assembly GCA_034696185.1). Taxonomy (NCBI): domain Eukaryota; kingdom Metazoa; phylum Arthropoda; class Chilopoda; order Geophilomorpha; family Dignathodontidae; genus Henia; species Henia vesuviana. The sequence continues at coordinate 301 of JAQFZU010000945.1, read as the reverse complement.
TGTCTGGTCATCAGATGTCTCCTATTTGGTAGACACCAGAAGAGAAATATTGCAAGTTTTGCATAAATATTGACTTTTTTATATTTTTAAAGAAATTTTTTTTAATTTATTCTTGCATGGAAACTAAGACTTGAACTAAGACTTTGGTCTTTGTGATCTTTGAAATTGTAAAATGTGATTATGTTACTTGATCCATGCTAATAGGGGTTAGGGGTCATTCTTAAAAGAGCAATAGATTTTCAGATAAAAAGTGATACATCTTCAAAGTCCAATTGAAGTTTACAGTGCAACTCTTTTTCTT
>JAQFZU010000944.1:0-17235 GCA_034696185.1 Henia vesuviana | reverse complement strand
ATGTTAAAAATATCCAATTTGTGAGCAGTTATCTTTTTTGCCGTTTATTCACATTATTAAATTATAATCTCATTATAATACATTATAAAGTATTATAATTTTTTTCTTTGCATTTAAAGTATATTTTAAGATTAAAATTTTAACTATAATTTTAAAATTATATTTGCCAAATTATAGCAAAATTTTTTTTATATTAGATATAACTATATAATTAAATATAAATATATATATATATTTACTTTTAATGTTAAATAACATTATAAAATGGGCTGTGTAGGGCAGTGGCGTTATTACTGATGCATGATCTTTATGACCCAGTGGCCTTCATCTCGTGTCCTTATTTCTGGAAGGTCTCACACCTTCAACGTTTAATTTTGAGGTCATTCAGGTTGTCGAACTTATTCGTTTTCATTGTACTCACTAGGGAAGCGGATTGCTATTGGTAGTGTTGTGGCGAATCAGAGACAAAGATTTAAACAAAGAAATAGAAACAAGGCTGTTTGAAAAGAAGCCAATAACACGAATGCTCGAGTAAATATGAGAAGGAATAATGTTTAAAAGTTAGTTGGTCATACTTTCTCTAATTTAATCTACTTTTATAAATTTATTATCTAAGCGCTGAAAATAAGTTGCTTGAAAAGATCACGAATAACATTTATTGATATTGCTGATGATATGCCTAATCTTTTAAACTTTTATTTAAATTTTGTTTTATTAAATTCAATTTGTGAAAAACTTTTTGTAAGTTTTCCACAACTATAAAAAAAATATTTATTGGTAGTTATGTATATGTGATTGAAATTAATCATAATAAAACTTGAATTCGAACATTTTAAAGTAGTTTTTATATAGCAATTGGAAGAGAACAATTGAGATGGTATAGTTACGCCATCTACTAGCAAATAACAGAATGTAGCACTGTAGGAAATTAATTTTTAATCAAAATATTTTAGTTTTGAAATTAGTTATAATTTATAGGAATAAAATTGAGAATAACCCTAAAATAAATTATTATAAAACTGTTTTTATTATTTTTAATTGTACACAAAATAATATTTAAATGTTAAAAAATTCAATAACATCTATAATAATATTAACTGTTAAAACAATCATGTAAAACTTCTGAAGTATAAAACATAAAAAATTGTAAGAAAAGACTATTTACAAAATTGATGAAGGTTGATCTATTAAAATTTAAATAGAATTCGATGGATGAAACAATTCCTCTCATACTGATTAGAGATGAAACCATCACTACTTGATTTTTCTATTAAAAACATCGCATGATCTGCAAAAATAAATTCAAATTTAACGTACATAGATATATTGTTATTAAATATCTTACTTTGATTAATTCTTAATAACCGCCGCCGTATTCCTCTTTACCATATTTGCCATAACCCCCTTTATCGCCGTATCCGCCATATCCTTCTTCTTCGTATCCTCCATAACCTCCTTTGCCATAATCTTCATATCCACCTTTCCCATATCCACCTTCGTATCCTTTATCGTATCCACCCTCATATTCTTTTCCGTATCCACCTTCATATCCTTTTTCATATCCACCTCCTTTACCGCCTTTACCGTAACCTTCGTCATAACCTCCTCCATATCCACCGCCTTTTCCGTAACCTTCATCATAACCTCCTCCATATCCACCGCCTTTTCCGTAACCGCCTCCGTATTCACCGCCTTTTCCGTAACCGTCGTCATAACCGCCGCCTTTTCCATAACCGCCTTCATATCCACCGCCTTTTCCGTATCCGTCGTCATAACCGCCGCCTTTTCCATAACCACCTTCGTATCCACCACCTTTGCCGTAACCCTCATCGTATCTGCCTCCTTTTCCATAACCACCTCCATACCCGCCTCCTTTTCCATAACCACCTCCATATCCGCCTCCTTTTCCATAACTACTTTCGTATCCGCCATCTTTGCCATAACCATCATCGTATCCGCCGCCTTTTCCATAACCACCTCCGTATCCACCGCCTTTGCCGTAACCCTCATCGTATCCGCCGCCTTTTCCATAACCACCTCCGTATCCACCGCCTTTGCCGTAACCCTCATCGTATCCACCTCCGCCTTTTCCGTATCCACCACCACCCTTACCATATCCACCTCCACCATAACCACCACCGCCCTTTCCATATCCACCTCCACCATAACCACCACCGCCCTTTCCATATCCACCTCCACCATAACCACCACTGCCTTTTCCATATCCACCTTCTTTTCCGTATCCACCGCCCTTTCCGTATCCACCTCCAGCATAACCACCATGACCCATATACACCGATGCTCCGTAACTTTTTCCCTCGCCTCCATAGCCATAACCACCACCTCCGTGCCCGTAACTCGGTGCTTTCGGTTTGTCTTGAAGCAGCAAACCGATGGTGTGCGTTGTTTTCTTGATTTTCTTATGCTTAATAGGAACGGGCACTTGTATGGGAACTGGAATGATTAACGGCGTGTGTTCTTCGTCGTATTCTTTCTTCGAATAACCTCCTTGCATCGGTACTTGTATAATGCTCATTCCCCCCCCTTTGTTTCTATTCGCCGTCGTTTCTTGGGCCACAAAGGCCAAGACAAATGCTGTCACCTGGAAAAGAACAAAAGATAATGGTAAAGATGCTGCGACTTGAAGGATCGCTTCACTGCAATGCATCGCAGCATCTCGAGCATTGCAGGAAAGCTTCCAAATTCAGGAGATTGTTACGTACCAAATATAAGAACATCATCGATGGTCAAGTTTGAAATGGCTACTCTTGGGTTTGAAGGGTGGACTTTTATATTAGTCGAGTGGTCGTTGATTAGGTTCTGAAGGGCGGTGTTCAACTGGGCATGACAATGACCCATTTAGGTCTGGTTCAAGGCATCAGCCAGTAATAGCGGCTCGGCCTACAGCTTGTCGTTAATGTTTTTCTGTGGTTTAGTTAAAATTTAAAAAAAAATTGTTTTTAAAAATATTCTTTAATAGTAAGGAATATTTTTAAAAACAATTTTTTTTAGTTGGATTATTAATAATATTTATATTTATTCGTTAAAATACAAATCCAAGCTTTTTATTAATTTTAATTGCAATTGTGGTTAACTGAGCATTTTTTTTTTTAATTTCATATAATTTTTATTTTTGTTTTCACCTAATTATAGGTAAACGACTCGCTTATAAGTGAATATTTGAGGTAGAATTTCTAGGATGATCTATTTTCTATAATTAAAAAAAAATTCATTTTGTTAAAAACTTAATTCAAATTAATCTGAGATAAATAAGCAAAAACAATGTAAATTTAATATGTAATTACATTTTCAGTGGAAAAGAAAAGTGTTAATGTATTTTTTTGTTCGAGAGATAATAATCACTTAGCAACAGTTGTAATGCTTTAATACTTTTTTCTGTTGAGTGCCTCGTATTTCCCATTTTCTTTTACTTAGAATTAAACATTAATAAGTATTTGTTGTGTGAATAGACACTTAATATCGTGTATTCATCCACGGTTGAGTGGCCGTGATTTCTTTATTATTTTCAATTTTTTTTATTTTTAATTTCTTTTTTCGGTACTTGAGACGATCACGCCCAAGGACAATGTCAAAGATCTTATAAGCATCCGTTTAAAGGTTCGAGTTCATTTAACTTCACTCCTGGTGAAGGTGAGTGAATCGAAAAATAAGTAATTTATATTAATTCAATGCCCTAGAAAGAAATAAATAAAGTTGCATTTTATTAGATACATTTTTCTAAGTAAAAAATAATATTTTGAGATTTTTTTTTCCAAATAAATTTAAGAAAATTATTATCATTTTAAAGATAAAAAATAAAAAGTCAAGAAATGTATTTAAAAATAAACTTGTGTTTTTATTTCGGAAAAACAAGTTAAATTATACAATTACACATTTTGTACAAATACCAAAAAACAAAAACAAAAAAAATTTTTTTTTTAAGAAAATAAAAATTATTTTGTTTTTGTTTTAATTACAAAAAATAATAGGGAAAAATGTATTTTACAAAAATCATAGAAAGAAATATTTAAAAATATCTAAACAAATGATATCTATAAGTGTCCTTTATAAAGTGCCTTAACTCTATGAAAATTAGTTTTCGTACTTTATATCCATCAAAGTTTAATAGTATTGGATATTGGTGATTTTAATGTGTGATGAATAAAAAAATCTGTGCTTCGATGCTATGGATAGAAAGTTGATCCACGAACAACTAAAAAGTAAAGAAATTTAATTTTTTTCATAGAAATATATTATTTCTAGTTGCAATATTTACCATTTCTAATTTAAAATTGTAAGGTATTTTCGCTCAAATAACTGTGAATGTGTTACTAGCAAATTGGGGATTATTGTTGTTTGGTTGTTGAAAAGAGGCTGCATCGATGATTATAGGTTGGGAATTGAAATTATTGAGAGGTGGAGCGTAATTTTCAAATTGTTGTTGAAATGTGGGATTATTATTAAGCGGTAGCGTCACTTCAGACACTTGTATTGGAATTGGATTTGAATTTATTGTTACTTCGGGCGAGCTCGCTTGACTCGATAAGTCGAAATTCGTGGCTGCGTCTACGGCTGTTCTTTTGTAGCCACCACCGTTGCCTCCGCCTCCGTATCCACCACCACCACCTCCATTTCCACCTCCTCCATAGCCTCCGTCTCCACTGCCACCGCCTCCGCCATATGCACTTGCGCCGCCGCCGCCGCCTCCACCATGTTTTCCTCCTGTGGTTATGATAATTGTTGATCCGCCGCCGTTTGACCCTCCGCCATTTCCGCTTCCGTATCCTCCGCTGCCTCCTCCACCTCCGTATCCTCCTCCGCCGCCGCTTCCACCCCCGTATCCTCCTCCACCGCCGCCTCCACCTCCGTATCCCCCTCCTCCGCCTCCGTAACTAGCTGCCATTAGAGTACCCAATAAACTAGCCATTGCTCTTCCGTCGTATCCACCACCACCTCCGCCTCCGTATCCACCACCACCTCCGCCTCCGTATCCACCGCCACCAAGTCCACCATGAACTGGATATATGCCCAATGTGACGATAGGTTTGCCTGGTGCGCCTCCTCCACCTCCGCCTCCATATCCTCCGCCTCCACCTCCATATCCTCCGCCTCCGCCTCCATATCCTCCACCACCCATCATACCGTATCCGCCTCCGTCGCCTCCGCCGTAACCGCCGCCTCCGTAACCTCCACCGTTTCCTCCATATCCGCCTCCGCCTCCTCCATATCCGCCGCCTCCTCCTCCATATCCGCCACCACCTCCTCCATATCCGCCACCGCCTCCTCCTCCGTGACCACCACCACCTCCTCCTCCTCCTCCATATCCACCTCCTCCGTATTCATACTTCGGTTGCTCGTATTTGTAAACGTAATGGTAATGGATATGTTTCTTCTTCTTTGTCTTCTTCTTCTTCTTTTTCTTATATTCATCATCATCATCATAACCTCCGTAACCTCCTTTTCCTCCTCCTCCTCCTCCACCTCCTCCATAGCCACCCATCATCATTCCATAGCCACCACCGCCACCGCTAGCATTAATTTGCTCGAGGAGCTCTGCTATTATCACCAAACTGAATAAAATCTAGAAATTAAAAAACAATTTATAATTAATCAAAACAAAATATTCCAGAATCAAACACATTCCTATTAATATATTCGTGTATTAGTAACGGTACTGCTTAAATAGAATTCTAGTACAATAAAATAAATTAAATCTTAAATACTGTTAATTTTTATAATTTAATATGAAATTTGGCAATTTGAAATTTAAAATATTATTTCATAATAAATATTATAAATGAAATTTATGCTTAATCGAAAATTCGACTTACCCAAAGCTGCTTCATCGCTGAACACTTTGGCTACTACTGAATCCCGTTAAGCCTTGGTTGTGTTCTGCTGCACTTGCGCTCTTCTCCTCCTTTTATATGCATCTCGAATACAGGTGCGATATTTGGGTATTACAATGAGCATGCGCCAATCCAAAGGATGCTCCCATTCGACCCACTTTATTTCAGGTTCAAGGTTTCCCCTTCGAACTCTACGAATGAATGACCTTTTTTTATTAACAGCCTCCGTACATCTTGACAAACGAGCCACCCCCAAGTTTTAACTTGTCCTTGTTTCTGTTCACGCACCTTAGAAATTTAAAAAAAATTTTGCCGAAAGAGACAGCCAGTCATTTCGTGTTTTGCATTTTATTTTGTGTTTTGCATTTTATTTCGTGTTTTGCATATGTTTTTCTATTCTCATTTTTGTGTATTTAATAATTTTTTATTTATTTTCTAAAGGAAATTTAAAAAAAAAATAGATTTTTGAAAAATTATTTTGCGTTTAATTTTTTGTTATTTGTTCGTTGATTTCTTAGTTTTCTCTCGACGAGATCACTCACACAATCGTAGAAAAGATTTTTGTGGGAAAAAAAGAATCGAGTGAACCACAATTAGGTTAACATGACTTTTTCCGGCGTATCTTTTCACCTTCTGGCCACTTGATTTTAATTCTAAAAAGTGACCAGTCCAGTTTCTCACGTCGGATTATCATCGGGTCATTGCCATGGTCGATACTCAGTTTGCTGCTAATAACCCCAAACACGTAATACAAACACCAACAAACAATAATTACATTAATTTGCAAAAATCTACGTGTGATGGATATGATATTTGATATAAGAATGGCACTGAATAAATGAAAGGGTTAATGAGTTCATTGCATGTTTTGCTAGTAGCCTTTTTTGAATTTATTTCAAATTTTTTTCGTTTCTTCCTTTTGTGTCGTTCAAATGGCAACGAACTTGTGACTGGTCGAGTGATGGCACTCGAAATTCCTTATCTCGTTATACCGGTAGGACAGTAGTGGTAGTTGTAGTAGACCAGTGTGTTAAGTTCAGTAGAACAATTTTTGGTGGATCTCGCCATTGGCATACATAAAACACAATCGACCAGTTTTTTTTTTATGGTCTTCAGTTTAATGCACCTTTGAATCAGGATTTTTTATTTATTTATTTATTATTTTCATTCTTCTTTGCTTTAGACCTAATTTTCCCATGTCTTCTGCTTTTTGTTTCTCTTTTGTTTTCTTTTTCCTCATTGTCTTTCCGCGTCATAAGTTTTCGCAGATTTATATTAACATTGATTTAATTGGGTGATAAAACGCTACATTTTTATCTCAGATTTTCTAAATGTTTATTTTATATTATTTCTATACTTCACTTATGTTAATATTAATGATAAAAGATTAATTTTACGATAATAGAATTAATCGGTGTTTCTAATGTTTAAATTAATTTCATCAATGTTTTGGTGTTTTATTTGATTTTAATGGGAAATAAATTATTTAGGATTAGGCATTGGCTTAATTATTTTCGGATATATTTCGTTAAAAGCTAACATGAGCTTTTAAATTATTAACCCGAACTAAATTATATAAGTCAATGTATAAATATTTCAATTAAAAATTGTTAGAAAATAATTTTAAAAATGATTGCATGTGAATGATGAACGGTAATAAATAATGACATAAAGTTATTGTTTCACTCGTAGATGAGCCAGAGCCATTGAACTTGCAAATATATTATTTTTAGATGTCATGGTCGCCGGAAACTGGGTCGTTAAAAAGGGTAGTGCCCTACACCTTTGCTATAGTAACACGTAGGTACGTGAGAATTCGAGATTGAATGGACACCCTACGTGTTTCGCTTATGAGGGTATAATGTAAGGTATCGTATTCGCTTATAACACGATTTTGATTTAATTATATGTTATTATTGTATATTAAATCAGCTTTTCGAAAAGTATGGAAATTTTAATATTTATATAAAGATTTTTAATGATCTACATCAGAGAAAAATATTTAGTCTAAAGAATAATAAAATAATTAGGATGATTTTAATTAAATGCATTTTTAAAATTTAGTTTAATGAAATGGTGACTCGTTTAACAACAATGTCATACGCAGTTGGGGCTTTTGACCTTAATAATAATAATGGAATATTGAAGCATTCGTGATATAATGATCATTATTTATTTCCGAGACACTTGTTAAATTGTTTTTTATTGTAGGTTAACTCGTGAAAACAATTCAGTAACATGCGAAAGATTCTCAGCTTTCGGGTCACATAACTCGAGAGGTCGAAAGGTTTTATTCAGATTGACTTTGAGTGAATAATGACGTTGTCTTAAACAATTTATTTAAAGGTTTTTATATTATTTTACTAGTGAAATGGAAAGAAATAAAATACTTTAACGTGATTATTTGCAAAGAATGGAAAATATAAATTTTCTGAAACATAAAACATATTTAAATTAACAGCGAGAATTAGTTAGAAAAAATTAAAAAAATCTGTTTATAAAGAAAAATTTGAAATTCTTAACCTAATTTTTTATTCTTAATAAATATAAAACTTTTTATCAAATTTTGAGGTAAAGTAGAATGATGAGTTAAGAGTATTACGAGTGATTGTTTGAGATTGATCCGATTTTAATGCAATTTATCAGAAAAAGTGGAGTAAAGGTAAAATTGTTTCAGTTCAAGATAGAATTTTGCTTACATTTTTTTTGCAGGAATTGGTTCAGTCTTCCGATTCAAATTTGGCAATGTCACTTCAAAACTTGATAGATTGTATTTTAGTTAAATTTAAATATGAAAAATTTTGTAAACTCGTAACTGGAAAAGAAGTTAAAGTTTATTGCGAGATGTAAAATTGAGTAAAATCATTTCATTATGTATATTTAAAATTGATTATTTAAGGGTGCGTTTTGGTGTTCTCTGGTCGGGTCTATTGGAGCAACGTTGCATACGAAGGGACGTGATCACTTTAAAAAACTATTAAAAGAAATACAAAAAGTAATAAGTAAATTGAATTTATTTTAAAACATTCGACTTCAATGGGGATCTTGTTTTTAGGGTTCTCTGTCAGATAAAACTTTTAAAAAAATATTATTTAATTGACTGGGTACCAGCATTACCAGGTACTTACGAGATTCTTATGCCAAGTGAAGGAACGGTTTACGATTATAAATTTGCTCGAGAAGATCGCCCGTGCCTATGTGGACTAACGGGAACAGGAAAATCAGTAATTTTTTAAATATTAACTGTTATAGTTTTAATTAATTTTATTACACTTTCTTTGCTTTTAGGAATTTTTATTTCAAAATTGAATCCGAACGTTTATAAACTGCTTATTATTAATTTCTCGGTTCAAACGAGTGCAAATCAAACTCAGGATATTATACAAGTAATGAGCAAGATGGACAAGCGTCAAAAAGAAGTTTTTGGCTCACCAATGGAAAAAGAGTTATTGCATTCGTTGATGATCTCAATATGCCTGTTCGCGAAACTTATGGAGCTCAACCGCCAATTGAAATCTTGAGGCAGTTGCTCGATTATTAGAATTGGTGTGATCGGAAAGAAGTAATTCCAACGAAGTTAGGCGACATACAGTTTATGGCTGCTATGAGTCCACCAGGTATTTAATTATGCGAAATTATTCGCTGGTTTTACTCAATTTGTTTATTTAAAAGCGGTGGTTGTAATCTTGTAACTACACGAAATCTACGTCATTTTAACCAAATAACTTGTAACGAATTTACTGACGTAATGTTAACCAATTTTATGAGTATAATGAGATGGCATTTAGATACGAAGTAAGAACTGTAATTATTAAATTATGTAATTACTGTTACTAATCATTTTTAAATCAAAATTGAAGGGATTTAGTATGGAGCTTGATCCGGCAAACGAACAACTTGTTACTGCATCTTTACGAGTGTACAAAGAAGCATTAAAAAATCTGTTGCCGACATCCGCTAAATCTCATTATTTATTTAATTTACGAGGTTTCACACGAGTGATGCAAGGTGTCCTCTTCTCAGTATCAAAAACAACGCGAAATTTAAATGCGATGAAGCGATTATGACTACACGAAGTAATGTTGTTATTAGGGAAACAAATCTTTCATAATTTAAATTTATTTTTTAAAAAATCAGATCATGCGTGTTTATTACGATCGTTTGGTCGATGTCAGCGACCTCGAGCATGGCTTTTTTAATGCCTCGTTGAAGTCAGTGATCAGTGCTTGGGACTCAAATTGAACGATTTGTGTAGAAGATTCGTGACATCCGAAGGATGGAGAAGGTAATTTCTCGGTTTTCAAAATATTCTTTTTGTTTGCTTAGTAATTGATTTTATTTTGTAGGTCATTGAAAACGATTTACGGAGTTTGATGTGTTACGATTTTGCGGATAAAGGCGACAATTACTATTAAGCCGATTTACACGCTCTTCGCTTCGTGGCTGAAGAGTATTTAAACGATTTTAATAGTCAAAGAAAAAAACTAATTTGTACTTTACAAGTATTTTTTTTATTTAAAAAAAAATATTTTATTAACATTGAAAAATTTTATTGGTTGGATTTGCTATCGAACATTTTGTCGCATTTCTCGTGTTATTAAACGACTGAGTGGCCATAGGTTATTAGTTGGTGTTGGTGTTGGTGGATCCGGCAGACAATCGTTAACTCGTTTAGCAGCTCGTATAATGGATTATGACGTATTTCAAATTGAAATCATCAAAAACTATTCGATGATTGAGTGGCGCGATGACATGAAACAACTTTTGCAAAAGTTCACGTATACGGATACCAAAATATGGTGTTCTTTTTACCCTCAAGCAGATCAAAGAAGAATCTTTTGTGAAAGATGTCAACGGTTTGCTTAATGCTGGAGAAATTCCAAATTTGTATGCATTTGAAGAGAAAATGGAAATTGGCGAAAAAATGAGAACCATCGACAAGTGAATATTGACAAAATTAAAAAAATATGTTTTTAAATTTTATTTTTTTGTTATTTATAGACAACGAGATAAATCGATGCAACCTGATGGATTTCCAATGGCTGTCTTTAATTTCTTTATTACACAATGTTTTGGGCATGAATCTTATTGAGGCTGGATTGAGAAATCGGCTGAGAAAATTTCAGCGTCAGTCAACTCTTGTACCATTGATTGGTTTCAAGTTTGGCCTCCAGACGTCTTAGAAGAAGTCGCATCATAGTTTTTAGCTGAAGTTGAAATGGACGATGAAACTCGTGTCAGTTGTATCACTTTTTTGCTAGATAATTCACACGAGCATAAACGAATTGTCGATTCGTTTTCTCGCCGAATTAGATCGCCATAACTGTTATACCCACTTCGTATTTGGAGCTTATCGGATCTTTTATCGATCTATTAGCCAAGAAACGATTGTAAGATAAAAAAGTAAAATATTAACACTTGTTAATCTCTTTTTTTTTTTAGAGAGTTGTCGAATTTAAAAGTTCGTTAAGATTGTTGGGTTGGACTGAAGTTGCAACGATGCAACAAGAATCAACGGCATTACGGCTCATGGTTATTGCTGGTAAAGAGGTAGAAGAAATGATGTAAGTGATTGAACAGGAATCGATTCAAGTGTCCAGAGTGGAAACGGTAGATACTGAAGATAAAATTATTATAATTATTGGTATTAATTAAGTTAATTTATATCACCTATAGTCGAAGCTGATGAGGCTCAAGCAAATGTCCAAGCAATGGCGTCAAAGAAGATTAAAGAAGAATGCGATGCCGATTTAGCCGAGACGATGCCAATTTTAAATTCAGCTCTTGCAGCTCGTAATACTTTTGACTCAAACAAACGTATTGATTATGTTTTAATACAAAAAATAATAAGATTTTATACACTAAAAGGCTATTACAATTGTGAAATCTATGTAAAAGCCTCCTCAAGGTGTCAAATTAGTCATGGAGGAGGACATCAAACCAGAACGAGTTCCCGATCTAACATGTATCAGGTTTAAATTTTATTTTATTTTTAAAGATTATTTTTTATGTTTACAACTTTTTTTCTCAGGTAAAATGATTGAAGATTATTGGGACCGTCAAAACAGTTGTTGGGTGATATGAAATTTTTAGAAAACTTATTAACTTTCGATAAGGATAATATTGCAACTTGTGTTTCTTATTTGCACGATCAGGCATAGAACTACATTACTAATCCCGATTTTGATCTGGAGAAAGTTAAAGCGGCCTCAAATGAAAGGTTTTTGTCGGTGGATTTGTGCCATCGAAAAATATGACAAGTAAATTACGAGAATGGGAAATTTATTTTATTGGTTAAATCATGATTTATTTTCACATTTTAGAGTAATTAAAGTTGTCGGACCGAAAAAACTCTCACGTGCAAAAGCCGAGTCAAAGTTAGCTGCTGCCATAGAAGCACTGCAGGCAAAACATGCTTTTCTAAAAACTGTTCAAGATAAATTTGATCAGTTGTAAAATACTCCGGATGCCAATAAGAAGAAAAAGAAAGCTGTGGAAGACGAAGTAGAACTCTGTGGCATCAAATTAGACAGAGCGCAGACATTAATTAATGAATTGAGTGGAGAAAGAACAAGGTGAAAACAAAAATTTACTTTATTATTTTTAACTTTAATTTGAAGCGCAGAAACGAACGCTTTCAATGAAATTAAAAGCACAACTAAACAGATTGTTTTAAATCTCTAATCACACAGAAAGACATTGTGGTGATCCGCCCTTGTAAGAGCTCGATTTGAGCGTGGGAGTATTTTGTCCCCAATACTCTCAATGTTTACCACCCCTTTGTTGTGCGATTTCACACCACCGTGTCGACTTCCCATTTGGGCACGCAAGACGAGCGTGACCCAATTTCCATTGACGAGTGGACACCGGCCACTCAAACCCCCCGGAGCTCGCAACAACAACATCAAAGGTGCCTTTTCCGACAGGGAACCTCCTGTTTTGCCTGTCTTCATCGCCAGGGTCGAGGCGACGAGGCAGACCCCACGGAAAGACTCAGAATAATACAGTCATACAACCCCCCAACAACCAAGAACTCCTGGATCTGAAGAGCCCCACAGTCAAGCCTAAGCCGAATCCATGCTAGGAGTGACCGGAGCTAGAGACAGCGGAGTCAGCGCAGTGACGCATTGCTTGGGAACCGTGACACAGAAGTAGAATTTCCCTAGACACGGTCTGTACCGATGCCATTGGCATCGGTACAGACCGATGCCGTTGGCATTGGTACAGCCACCCGTGCTCACGGACAGGATGACCCCGGAACTTCCAGACACCGGTAGGAAGACTGAGCGATACTGCTTGGGCAAAGTAACCCTTATCCCCCACTGTTGATCCGCGGAAACGCAGAGCTCCCTTGCTCGATACTGTTTTCTTACCCCAACCTAGACTCGCGTCTCTCGCAGTCTAGTGCTGTATTTGTAAAGTAACTTAGATAATTGCGTGGTCGCAATTATCCGATATTAATTGTCTGTACAAACCCCGTGCCTAAAGACCCAGGCTGTACAAAGCAGAATAAACTATTAGTAGTAGTTTTTATAGTTTAACAAACGAGTAAGACTCTTTCTTTATCCTAATACCATGTGAGTTCGCCGAGTCGAACTCTCGCCACAATTGGAACCACTCCCCGAGGGATTTTTGGACCGAAAGAAGTGGGAGCGCGGCAACATTTAAGAAAAACAAGTAAATATTTTAATTTATAAATAAAACTAAAAACTATGAATTTTAAATATTATTTTTAGACCATCACTGAAACTACTGAAAAGAAAATCGGCAAATCTCGCTTAGGTTATAAACCTACAGCGAAATATTTTGTTTTTTACAATTGCTGGTTTAGCAAATATCAAATCAACTTATCAGTATTCGTTACCTTGGTTTGTGAATCTTTTCATCTCTTCGATCGAAAATTTCGAAGTCTTCTGAAGATCTGACTATTTGATTTGGGTAATTTAAATGCTTATTTTCCGAATCGCTTTTATCTGTAGAAGTTTGTTCGAAAAAGATAAAGTGAGTTTAATAGCAAATTGTTTTAACTTTTTTTTAAATTAATTTTTTGTTTCTTTTTAGTTACTTTTTTCATTTCTGCTGTGCTCGAATATCCAAAAAAGCACTCATGACATTGCCGAAGAAGAATTCCGATTTCTTATGACAGGCGGAGTCGGATTCGATTACTCGTTCGCTAATCCAATAGCTTGGCTGTCCCCAAAATTTTATCGATTGGATGCAATTGAAGTTTTCAGACACCAATTTCCAAATGTGAAAGAAGAATGGAGGAAAATCTGTGATAACAATAATCCAGCTGCTTGTGCTCTTCCAGTAGACTGGAATGACAAATTAACGAATTTTTAACCATTATTAATATTTCGCTGCTTAAGACCTGATGTTGTAAGTTTTGACACAACACTTGCATTCAATTAATTTTACACATTTTTTATTTGAAGATGGTACCACTTATAACTGAATACATAAGCAGTGTAATGGGAATAAAATTCGTGGAACCACTACCGTTTGATCTGGCAAAATGTTTTTCCGATAGCGATAACTACAGTTCATGATTTTCGTATTAACTCCCGGAGCAGATCCGACATCTGTTTTGCTTAAATTTGCTGATGACATGGTCGAATGATTATTGCAATTAATCGTTATTAAATTTTAAAATATTTATATATTATAGGGGTTTAGCAATTATTCTTAGGCCAATTGCAGAACAGTTAGTGATGGATGGAATAAGGGAAGGATCTTGGATTGTGTTACAAAACATACATCTAGCTAACTTATAAGTCTTAGATGCCTAATGTGGAGAAAATTTGTCAATTATAAAGTCGGTCAATTTATACATGTGTAAAGAACTTAAAGTTTATTGTTTAAAAAAATAATCTTTTTAGGGAGTTGACACTTGATACGGCCAATGGAGACTTTTGTTTGTGGCTAACCATTTACCCTGCAGATTTTTTTCCTGTATCAATTCTTCAGAACAGCGTCAAAAAGACAAACGAAGCTCCTAAAGAATTAAAATCAAATATCGTGAGATCATATTCGAGCGATCCCATCTCAAACTCCGAATTTTTTGATGGCTGTGATTAAGAGGTATTTTTACGAGTTATATAAATTTGAGAATAAAATTATTTATAATCAATTAATTTTTTTTGTAGAAACCATTTAGAAAATTGCTATACGGGCTTTGTTTCTTTCACGCATTGGTCGTCGAACGAAAAGGTTTCGGTGCCATTGGATGGAATATTTCATATAAATTTAACGAAACTGAATTGAGACCTAGCGTATTGCAACTTAACTTGTTCCTTAATCAATACGAGGTGAGAAAAGAAACAAGTCATTAAAAGTATTTAATATTTCACCCATTTATTTTTGAGGATGTGCAATACGAAGCAATTAGGTATCTAACTGGCGAATGCAATTACGGAGGTCGAGTAACTAATGATTGGAATAGGCGAACTTTGATTACATTGTTAAGAAAATTTTATCATCCGAGTCTCGTGGAAGACGACATTTACAAATTAGACGAAAGTTGATTTTATTTCGTATCTGTACTTGGCAGTGTAAGACACAACGTTTTTAAACATTACGTGTGTTTATTTCTATTTATAATTTTATAGTATGACTCTTACATCGACTATACGAAACTATTACCCAACAAGTGTATTTGGAATGCATAATGTCAACATTACAAAAGCCCAAAATGAAACTCAATTTTTGTTTAATAATTTTTTAAAAACACAAGTTAAAGTGAGATTAGTTTTTCCAAATGACAACATTTTTATTTATAAAATTAATCGTTCACAGACTAAAGGCACTGATGATGTTAAATCTGAAGACGAATTGGTATCTGAAGTCGCTGCTGATATCTACGCCAAATTACCAGACTATTTCGACATTGAATTGGCTATGAAAAAGTACCCGATTATATACAAGCAAAGTATGAACACTGTTTTAGTGCAAGAAATGTTTCGATTCAATGCACTTCATTTGGTGCTTAAGTCAAGCTTAGTTAACAGCTTAGTGGATAAAAAGTAATAAACCAACTTCTAAGTTTTTATTGGATTTAATATTCAAATATTTTTGTAAAGGGATTTTTAATAGTGATGTGTCTCGAATTCGAGGAAGAAGTGTTTAACAGTAATCTGGTAAAGTGCCTGCCATGTGGCTTAAAAGATCCTATCCGTCTTTAAACACACTCGGGGAGTTATTACGTGAACGATTTCCAAGCTAGATTGGAATTTTTACTGGTGAACACGCATTATACTATAAATTTATACATTTATACATTTTTTATTCGATGGATAAAAATTAGTAATGTTTAAATTTGTGCTTTAAAAATATTTAAAACATTTGTAAAATATGAAATCTGAAAATTGTTGCTGTTTTGCGCAAACATTCAATTAAATTTACTGAGTTTATTTTAAAATGCAATTTGCGGCCAAATATAAAATAAAGTCAATCGTATTATTATTTTACTACTTGTAACAAATTATTTGAAAAAAAAACGATTATTTTTTTATGAAACCGTTTATAATGGAAATAAAGACAGAAATAATTTTTTTCTATTCAAATGCTATTTTATTTATTATACCATGGAATTGTACAAAATCTACTGAAATACAATTTGATTTAGACTCTTTTTTTTTTGCTTATTTAATGGTCCATGCATTTTCCCCATAGACAGTGGCGACATCCAAGGGACTAAAAACGTAACTATTTTTAAAATAATCGTACAGTGGCGACATCTAGTTTTTCAAAAATTCAACAATTTCTACAATTTGATGTGACATTTTACACATTTAATTTGCCCATGCATTTTTCCCATAGACAGTGGCGACATCCAAGGGACTAAAAACGTAACTATTTTTAAAATAATTATACAGTGGCGACATCTAGGTTTTCAAAAATTCAACAATTTCTACAATTCGATAAGACATTTTGCACATTTAATTGCCCATGCATTTTCCTCATAGACAGTGGCGACATCCAGGGGACTGAAAACGTAACTATTTTTAAAATAAGTGTACTGTAGCGACATCTAGTTTTTTAAAAATTCAACAATTTGTAATATGCATTTAATGTTAAATGTCTGAGTCGATTCACATGGTACGTCTATAGTATAACGTAAGCGTAATTTGTATAATTCAATTTTAACGGTTAATTTTTTACATTTTACTTTAGTTGTTACGAGTTGAGAATAAATCGAAGGTAATAACTGTATACTTTGAACAACTCGAAATCCAAATTCAACTTTGCTGAAGGATATTCATACGAACTTAAAGTATAAAATTGATTTGAGGAATGAAATTGAATCTGTATAAGTTTGTAGTGAAAAGATAATTCGACAGTAGTCCAGTGGTTGTTTGATTTAGTTTTAGTGAATTTATTGTGGAAA
>JAQFZU010000943.1:0-17254 GCA_034696185.1 Henia vesuviana | reverse complement strand
TCCAATCGGATGAAATGGCCAAAGTCGTCCACCAAAATGCCATCTAATGGACATTTACTACAACGAAGACATGTGCTCTCATAATTAGCATCTGGTTAAAGTTAACTCTAAAGAGCAAATTATAGCCACACATGTCCAAACTAGGACATTCACACAAAAGACACTTATAAATAATCAATAACCTTAAAGTAAAAGAATATTAATTACTTATTTACAAAACCATTACTCGACTTAGGGTCGGGTAACTCTAAAAGACGCTACGAGACTTTTAATCTCGTTACAATATGTAAAAATAATTAGATTGACAAAACTAGTAACATGCAAATATTATAAGCTGCAAATATCAAATTACAAAAATAATAACAAAACAGGAATACAATATTAAAACTCTATACTTAAGTCCATATAGGGACTTATTGAGTCATAATACCAAATCTTCTGAACCCTCTGTCTTGCCATATCCTATGGGCAGCTCCTAGATCTCCTTGTCTATATCCCCATACAAATAGGCACATTTGACGTCCCACTGCTCGTGTACCCATGCCTTGATGGTCACGAGCAGGACAAAAAAGAATTTAACGAGTTTGAAGTCTACAACGGGAGAGAAGGTTTCAACAAAATTGAAGCCAGGAAGTTGTTTGTGTCCATGTGCCACAAGTCTCGCTTTATAATGCTTGATGGTACCGTCAATGTTAGTCTTGAAAACGAAAACCCATCTATTGGTCAACACCTTGATATTTAATGGTCTTGGCACCGACGTCCAAACACGACGAACATCCATACTGTTTAATTCCTCAAGAACTGCCAATTTCTAATCATCCGCACTCTCGGACTGCATAGTCTCTTGATATGTACAAGGTATCGCATGAAAACACGCAAGTTCTGCTTTGTCACGTTCCGGTGACTCCGCCAATAGCAGCAAACTCGTTGTCAGAAATCTATGCCTTATTCTAAATGAGAAATTAAACCCCTGCAGATCACACGTGATCCCATGGCGACAAAATGTTTCCATCATGTCATTAAAATTGCAATTCCTGGTCGTATCTCATCCTTAATAATAATAAATATCCACACAACTCCAGTCTGACGTGGCCTTTCCTCTCTCCTCCATGTTTGTGGTAATAAATTGTCCACCTTCGATATTGGTTGTTGTTGTTCCTCTTCTACTAAATCCAGTTCAACAAACTCATCCTTTTCTTGAATGCATCTTGTGCCCACCAAATTCTCATTAAAACTCACATTTTGAGTCTCAATTATCTTATTCAATTCACAATCGAGAATACGATAGCCGGCAGTGTCGAGCGCATAGCTGACCATAATGCCATCTTTGCCTTTTGGATCCAATTTATTTAGTGTATTTTTGGTACCTGATGCACTACTTTACAACCAAATACTCTCAAATGTCCATGATTAGGCTTTTGTCCAAACCATTGTTGATACGGTGTGACTTTCGGATTAATCGTATGAGGCAGGCGATTTTTTACGTAAACATATGACTGTAAAGTTTCTGCCCAGAAAATATGTTAAAGTTCAGACGTCAATAAAAATGCTCGTACACCGTCCAAACTATATCCGTTGAAACGCTCTGCCACTTTGTTCACTTCTGGACTATACACATTGGTACCTGTATGTCTGATGCCCAATGGTTGTACGAAACGTTGCACCATGGAACTGCAGAACTCCATCCCATTGTCGGTGTGAATACGCTTCACACGCTGACCTGTTTGGCGTTCCACTTTTTGAATAAAATCTGCCAAACTGGACAATACATCTGATTTGCTTCTTAATGGTCAGACCTCCGTCCATCGCAAATAATCGTCAATTAGAGTTAAAAAATACGAATTTCCACCTGTGCTTATGACTGGGCTCGGACACCATAAATCTGCATGTATTAAAACCATCCAAAACCGCTTTAGTCCTAGGTTTGTCCAATGTATGAAACGGTCCTCGATAAATTTTCAAGTGCTAACACGCTTCACAGGGCTGTTTTAAAGATGACTTCAATTTTACTTTTATTCCTGTCACCACTCCATTATTAATTTCTAATCTGAGCTTCCAATGTCTATGTGGGCTATCCTTTTATGCCACAATTGGGTTAAATCCTCCATGTTCACATGCAAATTCACAATCTGTTCCACTTTCTTTGCATGTAACATATATAATTTGCCGTCTTTTCGAATATTGATAATTTCTTGGTCTGGCAAACTCAGTGACAATTCATCATTTTTCCCAAAAAAACAATATCAATCGTCAGCTAAACTCCCCAAACAAATCAAATTTCTAGTCATTACTGGTACCAGGTAAGTATTTTCGAGCTTCATTATGTGATTTCAATTTGATCCCAAATCTAATTTGAGTAAAACAAGTCCAACTCCTGTAGCAGCATAATTGAGCACAAACTTGCCTTTTCCGAGTTCAACAATTTCATTAATTGCATTAATCGTAGAAAATAATTTCTTGTCCCTAATGAAGTGGTGCGTTGCACTCGTGTCTAACAGAAACTCTTCTGTATTCTGACTTGCTTCTCTATTGGTACATTTCCTCTAGACATATACCATCCTTCAAACACGTTTTGGTCTGGCATTGTTGAGAAATTTTGTGCCTTTCCTTGATTATTCCGTTGTTGGTTCGGCCAGTTGCAACATTGAGAACCCTGCAGATTTTGGACATTTCTCGTCTGAGACATTTGTTATCTTCCTGTCTTCTTGCGTGGGTAGTCTCTGGCATATTGCCCTCTCTGTCCATATTTCAAGCAGGTGACTTGTGCCAAATCCACAGGCTTTGTTCCTTGTCCTATCTGGTGTGGTCCTGCTACTTGATAAATGTCCATGTAGGTAGTCAAATTTGTTACATTGTTCGGTGTTATTGACGACAATTGTTGTGATTCTCTCTGTCGAGTATCTTCAGCTATTAACAATAATTTGACCCTTTCTGGCATAAAATCATTATCATGTAATTGATACAAATTCTGTACTATATTGCTAAATGTATCCGGCATGCTCAAAATCATTTTATACCACCACGAGCACCTGCGGTATCTTGCAGCCAGCTGCTCATAGCCTTGCAACTGTTTCCTCTAAACGTGCGAGGTATATGGCCATGGGTTCGGGATGTTGCAATCGATCATTAAAGAATTCAGTGGCAAGTCTGCCTACCAGCACCTTCGAAGTAGGTTGAAACAACAGGTCTTCTGCAATATTTCCCAGGCTGCAATTGGCTCGGTAAAAGAACTCAGTAGGGGATTCACGCCCACCTCAACACATAAATGTATGGTGAAAACTGCACGGTCTCGCCTGAGATTAAACGCATTCTTGACCTTTTGTGTCGAGTTATCTCGTGGCACCGGTTCTTCTTTATTCACGATTGTAAACAGGCCATTCTCTCAAAGCAGCATGGAAATATTCAAACGCCACTCCATGTAATTATCAGGTCCCCGGAGCTTGGAAAACCTCAACATGCTCTTGGCATCGTCAGTCATGGCGATTTGCATGTTTGGGATAAAAAAACGGCAATAAGGTTTATGCTAGTTTTGAATAATTTGACCAAACGTTAAAAATCGATTTTTTTCACTCTGACCTTGTCTGCAAATCTTTTAAATTTCTTTTAAATGTCTGGAATCCAGGTGGAAGAAATGACCACTCTCCAGGTAAAAGGTTATCACAGGAACAGTTTAATATAAACAACTAGAAAAAGAACAGCTGCCATAGCTGATAAGTGATGCTTCAGACATCATCAGAGACACCCCATTACAGATATACATATATACAACAATATAATAAATAAACCTTATACAATACAATAAGCCATCAACAGATAGCCCAACCAAAACCCAAATAAATAAGCCAAACCACACACTTTGGACATATTATCCGACAATTTCATCCAAGCAGTTATTACCTGCTCGCCAAGTTCCGTCAAATTTCAGAGGATTTACGGAAGCCCATTTGATGTTGGCTGGCATTCCAGATTTTTCCACCAGGTGTCGCTTATAGCGAGCGCTTTCTCATGGTGTTACCCTGGCAGGGGTAGCTTTTGCGGTTTCCGCAGTTCTATTGCTTTGCCAGAAGGCCTCAAGATCTGCCATTGTTATTGTAGGCACGATCGGCGGACCTGGCATAAGTAGCTCCGCCGACGACAGTTTGGCACGTTGTTGAGACTCGCTCGGCTCGGTGTGAGTCATCCTACACGATGGATCAGAAAACCACTCTTGGATGTCTTTGAAAACTTGCCGGACTAAACAATCGATTGCAGTCGTCAGGGTTAGATTCAATAAAATGTGCAATGGATTAACACCAACGGACAGCAAATGTGATTTTATTCCATTTCACACAGGAGTTACATTCTACATCTTAATTGTATCAATGTCACAAGGAAGATGTCATGCCTGTGACATCCTCATAGCAACCAACAAACAACATTAATAATTAAAACAACATATCATACCAACAATCGGCTACAGACAACACTGTCAGCTGAGTGTGTGAATTAAAAACTATAATATCAAAAACCAAATAAAACAAACCATCTTGGACAATCTAAGTCAACAGTCAGGGGTTGGCAATTGCGTTGGCCGACGTGTGCGGGTCGCCTCGGTTGTCATTCGGTCGACGAATGCTGGCAATGCACCTTGTCTCTGGCGTGACTGGCTCTGAATATGAACATGGTCGGTTAAGAAGGTATGGTGGAATGAGTTGAAACAAATAGGCAGGTTGGGTAAATTGAGGTTGCCGACGAGTGTTTTGTCAGTCGATCAGTCTAGAGATTTGCTAGAACGGGTTAGGTTTAGGGTTTGGAGGCGGTGGGAGGATTGGGACTGGTGGACTACTGTTGAAGCAACTTTCAAGTTGCACTCTGCTAGTCAAACAACAGATTGGCGGTGGGTCGTCATGAGGTGGCAATACAAGCCCATGGTAGCATGTATTTTAATGGTTGTTGTAACTAAATTCAGATTTGGAAGAAGTGGTGGAATTGGTGGATTCCGACTTCCGGTTTGCATTCCCACTAGTAGCGGGTTTGACTGATGAGGTAGAATTAGAGACATAATTTGATGGCAAAAGCTCATGAGAATCAACCAATTGCACTTACCTTAGAAGATCATGTGACGTCCTTCAGTCACTCATCCACTAGTGTGGGAGTCCTGTTCTGTCTATAAAAATATAAATATTCATTACTGTTATTTTCTATTATGTTGTATTAAGTTTTGTCTAATTTTTTTATGTATTTAGTGTGTTTTGTATTATTTGTAATCAGGATATAACATTACCTTTAACGTAGCGCATTTTGTATTTATTGTTTTATCAGGCGCAATTGATATTTGTTAGATTATGAGCATGTCCAAGCTGGAGTTAAGTTTGTGGTTATGCACAGTCATCTGTTGATGGTTGCATTATATCTCTCTACCTTTGTTTCGAGTATTATTTGTTGTAAATATAGGCTTTGTTGATATCCCTGATATGGTGTGTGACCTTGAAGCAATTAAAAAATAAAGCAGCCATTCTTTGTTTACATTTGCTGTTCTTCTTGTAAAAAACCTGCTTGGTTTTAACAGGGTTATGGGCCCAGGCATTGACAGGACCACTGCATGAATGCCTTCAGGTCAAACAGTAGTGTTTAATAGGTGAAAACACATTGTGATCGCATTTTTTAACACTTACTGTGAATGATGTAATTTACCAAGTTAATGAATCCTAAAATTCGAATTGTAACCTGATTTGAAAGACTAAAGACTTCACCAGTACCTGCTATCATTAGGAATTCCAGGAATTGCCATTGCCAGAGATTTCACAGCATGTATTGCTGCAAGGTTTGAGTGCAAAAACATGAAAGTGTAATTAAAAACACAAAAGTGATTTTTTTCGGAATTTTGATGTTGATGGTCAAGATGACACAACTCCAATTAGAGTAAACATCATGATATACAAATTTGACAGTGCAAATAGTCTATAAGTCGCAGAATTACAAGGTAAGATTGCGAGTATCATAATATTAAATCGATTGATAAATCGATCAAATTTAGAAATATATAAACCTAATACTCGTTTTGTTTTCCTGAATATTATAACATGCGATGGAGGAAGATGCGAGAAGCATCTTGCAATTTCCAAAACTTTGAGGTCCAGAAAATTATCAGGACTGGTGCCTGAATATGCAAATGCTGCTACGAGAAAGGGGATTGTATTCCATCCTCTCTAAGGAAGAATTGGCACCGGATGACAGCGCATCACGGGAAGTGACGACGGCATTTGTCCTAAGGAGAGACAAGGTGCTCTCTGCCATATACCTCGCTGTAGAAACTGGAGTAAAACCGATATTGGCAGCTTTTAATGAACCGGTCATCGCCTGGAAGACATTACAAAAAACCTTCCAACCCACGTCTAAAGCCCTTGTAGGTAGGCTTGCAACAGAATTTTTCACAGATAGGTTAAAGCTTCCAGAGTCGATGGCTATCTATCTTGCTCGATTAGAGGATACAGTGAGTAGATTAGGCACTGTGGGATGTGAGATCCCAAAAACTTTAGTTGCCTATAAGATGATTAGCAGAATTCCGGACAGTTTTAACAATCTTGTGCAAAATTTATACCAACTCAGCGATTCCAATTTCACGCCCAAAAGAGTTAAATTGAGTTTAATGGCGGAAGACACTCGCCAAAGGGAGTCGACTTATACCGCGATGGGGTCCTCAACAATTACAAATCTCACATCTTGAATTGACTTAACAAGGATGATGCCACAACAAGGTGGACAGTCTTCGAGACCAGTTGAAGTAGCAGAGGTCACGTGTTATAATTGTGGGCAATGTGGCCATTATGCAAAAGACTGCCCAAAGAAAAAGAAATTCGTGCAAAGTGGTCAACAGTTCACGCAGAAGGGCACACAGCAAAATCAACCGAAACGAAATTAGAGGAGTCGACAAACAGGAAAATATCGTAGATCGAATAACATGACATGAAATGATGCTGCGGAGTTTGAGGGATGGTACTCATATAGAGAGGATAATCCAATGGCCATGAATATGATGGAAAAACAAGGGTTTCTAGTATATTCGGGAGCCACACATCATTTTGTTTCGGATTTGGATTTTGTATTGTTTGAGATATTGATATTGTATAAACACAATAGTGAAATTGTATTATATGTAAATATAACAGAATATTATTTAATAACAATAAGGTTGATAACATTGTAGACAAAAAAAAATAAATACCAGATCATGATTTGAGACCAAAATGAAGAGACGTATAATGTAAACAAGAACATAACATTTGGCGACGAGGACAAAATTCGAGAATGTATTGGATCACTGATGTTTAGTCGGAATTCTTCAGTGAGATGGAGTTCATTGGAACAAGAAATATGAATTTTAAATTGTGGTAAACTGCAAATGATTTTGGAACATTATGATTTTGGAACATTACGATCTTAGAACACTATATTTGGAACATTTGGAACATTTGGAACACGAGTTAAGTTTTAACACTATCCAAGTTATATGAAATTTTTAAAAAAATAGTAATTCCATTTAGTGTTAATAATATATTGCCGGAAATAAACAAACATAGAATAAAGAACAAGCAACATGGCCACAACAGAAGATTTCAGGGCGATGATGGCACAAATAGTAGCATTGGTGAAAACGCAAACGGATTTGATAAGAGCTACATCAGCCTTTACACCATCGAGCACACCTAAGTTAACATATGTTTTGGGGAACATCGCCCAATTTAAGGGTTGTACCGGGGATGATTTTAAAAACTATCTTTTAACCTTCATAGATTATTGCTTATTGAACCAAATCACAACGGACAATGAAAAAAAACAACTCTTTTTATCAGTTGTTGGCCAGGAAACAGTGAATTTATTACGAGATTTAATTTTTCCAGATACTACAGCCAAACTAGATTATGCTGGGATTGTCCAAAAATTGACAGAACATTATGAAGAAACCACACGAACGTGGGTAGAAAAGCATAGATCTGGTGACCGGAAAACACAACCAAATGAAACAGTTGCTGCATATTTAGCAACATTACGAGAGCTAGCACGTTCATGTGGATTTAAAACCAAGGAAGAAACAGAAACTCAATTCATTAGAGGTATTGCGAACGATAAGTTTAGAGAAAAAATATTAGAGCAGGATATCCTGACACTGGAAAAAGCCATTAAAATTGCTAAAGCAGCTGAGGTTGCAACACATGGTCAACTAATAAAGGAGGGAAAAACATCTATATCAATGCAGCCCTTACCAGCATCTAGTGTGAAAGATACACCTTTAACAACCGACATAACTATGTTAAAAAGTGAAAATCAAACACAAATAAATAGAGACAAAAATAGATGGCAAACAAGGCAACAACTACCGTGGCGACAAAATCGTCCAAGTCAACAGAATTTGCCTAGACCCAGATGGCACACAGATCAATATAAGAATGTAGCGAAAGAAAGAACAATACCTCGGCAGCAACAACAGGGTCTGTGTCGTCGGTGTGGACGGGACTGTTGGATTTTGGTTCTCGATGTGTACAGTTAATATTATTCGGTATAATTGTAATTATTGATGAATCTGTATATTTGTTATTTGAGTTATTATTTAGATTGTAAGTCTATTGAGAGTTTATTATATATTAAATGTATTTATTGTTTTGATTGTATTTAACGATGTATTCATTTGATTGTTACTTATTACTCATTTGTTGCTTGTGTAAATATTTATCATATTGATGAATTGCTTTTTTACTTGTTATTTAACAGTAGTTTTGCTTTAAGTGTTTGTTATTTTACCTAACAGGTGGCGTATTGTAAAGGTTACGTATCAATGAATTTATGCACTTGGTACTTACTTAATGTAATGACTAATGCGTGATAGACACGTTGAATAGATCTATTCAACGCCCCTTTTAATTGTAATATTTTTTATTAACGTTTTGACCTTTTTAACATACAGTTGTAATTGTAAATAGTTTACCTTTATATTAATATTAAAATTACTTATATTATTTAATTATAAAATTCCGATGGTCATTCCTTCGTATTGGTATTTCGAGAGACAAACTCACGTCAGATTTTAACAAGTGGTAGCAGAGGTAACGTCCAATTTTCGTATTCCTGGTTTGGAATTTCGATAATATTTGCTGGAAAGTGCCTTAAATCCATAGATTGGGCCATATATCGTTAGTCTGATAATTATTTTGTTGAGTTTACTTATTTTACACCTGGTTTTTCGATTTTTTACGCTTGCAATGATGATGTGGCCTTATCGTCGTTGTACGGAGGTCGTGACGTGTCGTTTGGACTGACTGTGGAATTTTCGTGGATTGGACTTTGTTTTGCTGGTTTATTGTATGCTGTATGCTTGTGTTTCAACAAATATTTTTGTGCCAAATTGCCCCAGACGATTTCAACTGTGGGGTTATAACTGTAAGTTCGAAAACTGTCAATTGAATTGTGCGACAATTTTTTCTTGATTGTTGTTATTTTTCACTTGCGTTCGTATTCAATTTGTACCTGTTTTGAGCGATGGATTCTTCAAGTATGCACCGCGAATCTGCCATGGCCTTTCGAAAATTGGACAATACAAATTACGCAACGTGGAAAGAAAATTGTGCAATGTTGCTCTGTGACAGGGGAGTTTATGGTTTTCTCGATGCCTTATTGACAGTTCCGGATTCGGCAGCCACCAATAAGGAAAAAGACGAATATTCCTACAAAAAAGGACGAGCGCTTAGCTCGATCTATTTGACTGTTTTGGAATCGATACAACCGCTAATATTGGGCATTTATGAACCGAAAAAGGTGTGGAATACCTTGCAATCGGAATTCGAACCAGTTTCGTTGATACGAGTGGCTGCTTTATATGGCCAATTATTTCGAATCAAGAAGCAGACGGACGAAACGATGGGGATCTACCTGTCCAAGATTACTCTGTTAGTTGCGAAACTTAACAGACTCGGCGAGGCGTTGTCCGACAAAATCATCGCCATAATAATGCTCCAGGGCCTCGACGGGAGCCACGAAGTCGTGGTCCAATCGATTTACCAAACAAACCCCGCCAAGTTTACTACAACGCGTGTTCGTGACGCGTTATTAATCGAGGAAAATTGTTTGTTTGTTTTGACTGGTCGAACAGTTCCGAATGTGCAAGTTAAAGTGCCCCAGTCGAATTATACAAAAACGATATCGAAAGCGCCAGTGACTTTGAAGACTTCCACGTGTTTTTGCTGTGGAAAGATTGGACATTTCAAGAGGGACTGTCGCGTGAAGCTGCCAAATCAACCAACGGCATCGGGAAGCCAATCATTGAATGTAAATAGATCGGGTACTGTAAATCGCCCAAACAAAAAATTTAATAACACTAATAATTATAAACCCCAAACTAATCGTTATTCAGGTACAACTAGTGACCAATCATTTAACTTTAGTTCGTTTTTGGTGGGTTTGATCACGCTCAATAAGGGTCCCAATACAGGTTGGATTCTTGACAGTGGCGCAACTCACCACTTTTGTTTGAACAGGGATATTATGGTTAATTATTCTGAAATACTCCCTGTGCCCATATGTCAAGGCAGTGGAACACTGCAAGCAATTGGTATGGGACAAGTTATTATTAATATTTCTCAAGAAGGGTCGAAAGCTGATGGATCAAATTTAATCCTTAATAATGTTTACTATATTCCTGGTTTATGTAGAAACCTTATGTCTGCCCATGCTTTGTTGGACATGGGATGTAGCGTTCGTTTAAATAACACAATAGCAGTAATTACGTCAAAGACGGGAAATTCGATTAATTTATTAAGACAGAATTGCTTATTCGCATTGGAAATGGGCAATAATATTGGCACGTATGTTACAAAATGTGTTCCACAATTTTTTGTCAATAATGCGAAAGCTGATGCTGATTATGGTGATGTGGTGATCCCTGATAGTTCTAATGAAAATTTACCTATTGTAGAAAATGGTGCTAATAATAATATTTCTAAGTACAGAAAGAATTCCATGGAGCTATGGCACAAACGCTTATGCCACACCCCAAAATTGGCAATTCAGAAATTATTAAATTTGCAATTGGAGCTATGGCACAAACGCTTATGCCACACCCCAAAATTGGCAATTCAGAAATTATTAAATTTGCAATTGGTTCGTACTAAGTTAAGGCTTACTGGAGATCTTGGTGTGTGTGATTCGTGTAATCTTGCAAAGAGCACGAAGCAACCATCTTGTTCTTGTATTGATAGAGTCCACTCGAAATATCCACTCGAATTATTGTTTATGGATTTGTGGGACCTTGCTCCGGTAAAATCAATCGATGCTATGAATTACTTCCTAAGTGTCGTTGATGATTTTTCTCGTTATTTGATCGTTGTGCCCCTTAGGGACAAAGCTTAGGCTGTTGATGCGTTCATACAATTGAAAGAAAAATTAGAAAAAAAATTTGATTCACACATAATATCGGATAACGGGTTAGAGTTTTGCAATTCGAGATTACGTGACTTATTTGATTCTGAAAGTATTTCCCACCGTAGGACTTCAACCTACATTCCACAACAGAATGGAGTAATCGAGCGTCCACATCAAGATATATTAAACGATGTGAGAACCCTATTGTTAGATTCCGGTCTACCATCAAGTTTTTGGGTGGAGGCGTTATTCACTTTCGTCCATGTTAAAAATAGAATTATTCACTCAGCAATTAAAGGCCAAACCCCATTTCAACGTTGGACTGGACATAAGCCGGTCATTGGGTATTTCAAAAGATTCGGTTCGTTAGCGTATTTTTATAAACTTGATAGATATCGAAATAAATTAGAACCTAGAGCGGGAAGGGGATTGGTCGTTGGGTACGCGATGAATACTAGGGGTTACCGGATATATGATCACTCAAGACGCTGTATTTTTGAAACGAAGCATGCCACATTCAATGAGCTACAGGTGGGTTTGAAGTTTTTGGGGGCAGTGGAAGGGTTGAATCCGGATCTTGTGCATATTAATCCTTTAAAGTTCGATGATACGTCCAATGGGGAACAGTCAATTGACCCTGGTCCACAAGTGCCTTTGGTTCCAACTGCATCTATCCCAAGTGTGGTATCCATTCCAGGTTACTCAACGGGCAATCCGGGCCCGAATACACCTTGTACCCCAACTCCCGCAAATGATACGCCCACCCGCACATTAGGACCCGATTGGTCAAGATGGGTAATGACAAGGAAATGGGGGGGTACATCCGGTGACCATGATATATATTAAAAACACAGTGGATCCGGGTATCTCAGGTCTATGCCAGACGTTTGAAATTATTGTGATAGACATTGGATAATACATTATTCGATTTTAGAAAACAACAGGGAAAGGCAGTGAATAATGAATCGTCTAATATTCACGAATTAATCGAAAATAATTTAGATATAGGTAACAGTTTTGTTGAAAAAATTGATTATGAACAGTATCCAGTGTTTAGTCCAGCACTTTCGGAGGGAAATTACGATACAAAGTCACAAGATGACCCTCTATTTTTTGTGGGATTTGTTGAGGTTCCAGCAACATACGAGAACGTTTTGAAATCACCCGAAAAACAAAAATGGCTGAGTGCCATGGATGAAGAACATGATATTTTATTGGAAAGAAAGGTTTGGGAACTAGTTCCGAGACCGGCAAATGTTAAAGTAATTACAAATAGATGGATTTTCAATAAAGAAATTGATAGTTAGGGAAAAATAACTTGATATAAGGCCAGACTTGTGGCCCAGGGTTTCCGACAAAGGGAGGGCCTGGACTACGGCAAGGTTTTTGCCCCCGTAGTAGACTTCGTTCTGGTCAAATTGTTTTTTACGGTATTCGTGTGTCTTCTGGGTTATTCCGATGCCCACATCGACGTTAAAGAGGCTTACCTTTATGCAGATTTGCATGAAGCAATATAAATGGAGCAACCTAAGGGATTTGTGGTAGGGGACCCAAGTAAAAATATTCTCCGTTTGAAAAAAGCTTTATACGGACTCAAACAGGCTGGCTATGAATGGAATTGTCATTTGGATAAGTCATTGATTGCGATGGGATTTTCTCGTTTTTCTTATTGCCCTTGTGCCTATCGAAACAATAAAGGAACATATATTTTGGTTTATGTGGACGATTTAGCGGTTTTCTCGAGCACTAACAATTTATTAATGGAGACTATCAAAAAATTGTGTTCCAAATATACCTGTACTAATTTGGGCAAAATAACTAGATTTCTTGGTGTTGACTTTATTAGGTCACAGGGTAGAATTTATTTAAGTCAAAAACAATACATAGAAAAAATAATTAGAAAATTCAAGATTGACATTAATTCTAAGTTATTGACACCATTACAAATTAGTACAGACCTAAAAAAATTAAAATACTTAGAAGAAAATTTTATATGTGATTATCGGGAACTAATTGGTAGTTTGCTGTTTCTTGCTAGTAGAACGAGGTTCGACATATTGCATGCTGTAATGCAGCTTTCACAGCTGTCTACGTCAACAAATCGAGAAAACTGAAAATTATTAAGGAATATAGCAGCTTACGCTTATAACTCTCGAGATTACATTATTGATTTGTCGAATATAAATAACACAAATATTAGAATGTTTTCGGATGCCTCCTATGGCACATCTTTGGATTGTCGCAAGTCCATCAGTGGATACATAGTATTCGTTGATAAAGTTCCAATAGGTTGGAGGAGCGCGGTCCAAAGGTGTGTCACGAAATCTCCTATGGAGGCAGAGTACGTGGCATTGGGGGTAGCCGCTGTCGAGCTCCAATGGTTGTCACAAATAATGATCGAATGTTCCGATGCACCGAATGTGGTTCTCAATCCTACTTTGTATACCGATAGCCAAAGCGCTATGTGTCTTGTGAAACACCCTATTATAAATCTTCGATCAAAACACATAGAGGTACATTACCACTTCATACGTCAATTGTATCGGGAAAAGTATTTTGAATTAAAATATGTTCGTTCAGAATTAAATTATGCTGATATACTTACGAAACCATTCTCAACCGTGCATTTAAAAGAGATCTTAGTGAAATGGCTAACCTTAGTTAAATAGTATCGAGAACGGGGGCCACTTGTTGGATTTTGGTTTTCGATGTGTACAGTTAATATTATTCGATATAATTGTAATTATTGATGAATCTGTATATTTGTTATTTGAGTTATTATTTAGGTTGTAAGTCTATTGAGAGTTTATTATATATCAAATGTATTTATTGTTTTGATTGTATTTAACAATGTATTCATTTGATTGTTACTTATTACTCATTTGTTGCTTGTGTGAATATCTATCATATTGATGAATTGCTTTTTTACTTGTTATTTAACACTAGTTTTGCTTTAAGTGTTTGTTATTTTACCTAACAGGTGGCGTATTGTAAAGGTTACGTATCAATGAATTTATGCACTTGGTACTTACTTAATGTAATGACTAATGCGTGATAGACACGTTGAATAGATCTATTCAACGCCTCTTTTAATTGTAATATTTTTTATTAACGTTTTGACCTTTTTAACATACAGTTGGATTTGTAAATAGTTTACCTTTATATTAATATTAAAATTACTTATAGTATTTAATTATAAAATTCTGATGATCATTCCTTCGTATTGGTATTTCGAGAGACAAACTCACGTCAGATTTTAACATGGACCACTATGGCCGCCCATGTAGGTATATTGAATTTACTTGCAAAAAGTGTGGCCGTGTGGGACATTTGGCCTGCGTATGCCTTTCCACAAATCGACCAGAACAACAACAGACAATTAAGAGTAGTGGACAGTGGCAGCGCAAAGTACCAATTAATAGAGTAAGGGACAAGCAAGATAAAGTTTTAAACGATAAAGAGATAGAACCAATGGATTTGATTTATTCGTTAAATGTTTTATCGACAGAGGGCTATCGATATCCACCCATATATAAAAATGTAAGGATTAATGATATACCAATAGTTATGTTAGTCGATACAGGATCAGAATTAACATTGATTAGCATTGATACATTTAAACTTATCTGGCCGACTAAGGATGTAGCACCCCCGATAGCACCAACTACATCTTCTTTAAAGTCTTTTACAGGCCAAGAAATCAAACCTATAGGATATGTTAATACCTTAATTAAAGTCGCAGACTCGATTTTTACAGTAAATTTGATAATTATATATGATCAGTGTGAAAGTATAATGGGTAGAAATATCCTTAATATTATGGCAAAAAATATGGATTGTTTGATTAAGAATAACAAATATTTCATGCCTAATGTTAGTGTAAACACCATTGATCAAACCGATGAACAAATCGAATCTTTGAAAGAGCAATATGCTGATGTATTTCGAAATGAACTTGGGTTATATAGAGGTGACCCATTAAAATTGGTGGTTGACCCAACTATAATACCGAGGTTTTATAGACCTAGACCTATACCGATAGCATTAAGACCTAAGGTAGAAAGTGCCTTATTGGAGTTGCAACAACAACATATTTTAAAACCTATTAAATATTCTAAATGGGCAACACCTATTGTAGTGGTGCCCAAATTAGGGAGACAAATCAGAATTTGTGGGGATTACAAATCCACAATTAATATAGCATTGCAACCGGATCCATACCCTCTACCAAAAATTAGCAAACTATTGGCACAGTTAGCTGGAAGAAAATACTTTTCTAAATTAGATATCAAACAGGCATATCAGCAAAGAGTTTTAGATTACCCTTCATCCTTATTGGTAGCTATTAATACCCATAAAGGACTTTTTAGAGTAACTCGAATGCCATTTGGCATAATTTCAGCAGCAGGTGATTTCAAAGGTTGATGGAACGGGAATTTAATGGCATAGATTTGGTCCTGATATATCAAGATGATATGTTATTGGCCACGTACAAAAAACAGACACATATTCAGTTGCTAAAACAAGTACTTGACCATCTTAGGAAAATAGGATTACGTTTGACAAAGGATAAATGTGTCTTATTTTGTAAAGAAGTTGAGTTTTTAGGTTTTTATATAGATGTTAAAGGCATAAGCCCGTTAGTTAGTAGATTGGGAGGAATTCTGGATTGTAAATCCCCAAAATCAGTTTCTGAAATACAATCGTTTTTAGGAATGGTAAATTTTTATCATCATTTTCTCCCAGCAGCGGCAACCTTGTTAGCACCACTGCACCTTTTGTTAAAAAAGGATGTAACATGGCAGTGGGGTAAAGACCAGACTAACTTTTTTGAAACTGTTAAGAGATTCTTAATTTCAGACAGGGTTCTAGTCCATTTCGATCCTACATATCCCATAGTTCTTGCCGTAGATGCTTCACCGGTTGGTGTCGATGCTGTTTTGGCTCATGTAATAGGTGGCTATGAACGACCTGTGGCTTATGCTTTGAAATCTTTTTCTCCAACACAACAAAATTATGGGCATATACACAAAGAAGCCTTTGCTTTGGTTTTTGGTATCAGGCATTTTCATATTTATTTATTTGAACATTCATTTGTGGTGTATACAGACCACAAGCCGTTGGTCAGCTTGTTTGCAAAGGAAAAGCCTATACCAGAAATGGCTCCACCATGTATGATACGCTGGTCACTTCAATTGAGTGCATATGATTTCATTATTAAATATCGCCCGGGGCCCGAGAACTGTAACGCCGATGCGCTAAGTCGCTCCCCTTTATGTGAAGTAAACCAGACACAAACATATAGGGACGAAGACATCGACAAATTACAGCTTTTGTTGGTATCTCTGGATGGTTCACTCATTGATCAAACACAATTGGTTGAAGAGACTAAAGTGGACCCTTTATTACAAGAGGTGATGTCTTGTCTGTTGTCGGATAGGTCAATGAATAGTAAATGTATAGACCTTAAACCATATAGTAAAGTAGAATCTGATTTATCTGTAGTTGCTGGACTCATATTTAGGGGACCTAAAGTAGTAATCCAACGGAAGTTAAGAGGCCCTATCCTAGACATAATTCACCAGGGTCATCCGGGAATAGTAGTAATGAAGCAATTAGCTAGATCCTATGTATGGTGGGCAAATATTAATGTGGACATTGAGCGATATGTTAAAACCTGTATAACTTGCCAGATGCATAGCCCCCTTTTTCCGCGTGCGGTTCCAATACCGTGTTTTGAGTTATTACTTATTAATATCAAGTGTAATTTGTTTATTTGATATTTTCCATTAGGGAATTTTAGTGTTTTTAAGTTTATCAATTTTCAGGTTTACGTCGACCGACATTAATTGGTATTGAAGAA
>JAQFZU010000942.1:0-17266 GCA_034696185.1 Henia vesuviana | reverse complement strand
TTAAAATATTAAAAAATTAAAAATTATTTATTTTACAGCTTATTCATTGGTCAACGAGTTATTCACGGTGATGAAAGAATTAAAATTAATACGTAAATGTCATTTAATGCTTCTAATTCATCCTGGAACGGAAAAAATCGATTTATCTCGAACTTGTTCGAACGAAATTCAAATTCCATTCGCGTTGAATTTGATCGGTCGCGTGTGTAAAGTGAGAAAAATGAATTAATTAATTAATTTTTATTTAATTTAATTTTTTACAGAATTTAAAACATTTGGATTTATCATTTTGCGATAAAATTCATCCTCAAATATTCGTCGAAATGTCCCGTTCCATTTCGACAATCGTAAGCCTCGATTTACGTTCGACCGGTTGCACCGATTCCGTTTTGGCCGCGATCGGTCGTCATTGTCCCGAATTGCGCACTTTGGACGTCTCGTGGTGTCCCGTCACCGACGATGGGATCGGCGCACTTTGCATCAACATGGACGACATCGAAAGTTCGAATTCGAGAAGTTTGAAAATAACTCGACTCGCATTAATAGGGACGAACGTGACCGATCGCGGTTCGATGATCGCCATTAAATATTTACCATTTTTAAGAAATTTCGAATGTCAAAACAACTGTCGAAGTCTTTTATTACTTTACGGAGATTCCGATTGGTCGGGGATTAACGAACTCGAGACATTATATTACGATTGCGATTCGAATACGTCGGTATCGCGAACGAGTATCGAAATGGCGTGCGTCACCTGCCCGAACGTATCTAAAATTTGTTTCACAAACACCAACACATCGGATGAGGTTTTAATGCTTTTATCCAACTTTGAAAAACTCAACGAATTCGCATTCGGTAACGGACCGATGAGTTCGGTCACTTTCAACGGGATCGGATCGTTACTGCGACTGCGCGGAACCATTTTGACCACTTTGGAATTGGTCCAAGTGGACCAAGTGGACGTTAACGCGATCGGTCAATGTTGTCCTTGCCTCAAACACCTCGAGTTACTTTTTATACCCGGTTACGACCGGTCGAATAAATGGACGGATCGATCGGTCGAGAGACCGTTCGAGTTTTTAAAGGTTTTAAGAGTCGTTTGCACGGAAGACGACGACATCCCGAGCAAACAAATGTTAATTTTATTATCGCATTGTTACAACATCGAAACGATTTTCCTTCAACGATGTCAGACGTTGACGGATTCGTTGTTGAGTCAAGTTTTCAATTCGAATACGATGCCGAAATTAATGGATATCGAATTGGAGTATTGTAATACGTTGACCGTTGCTTCGATTATGACTTTATTCAGTCTCGATAATCCGTTGAATTCACTCAAAATGTGGTGTTGTCGTGGCATAACACGTGTCGATTATTCTTTTTTACAAGATTTAGTCGTTCAAGAGAATTTCGATACGAATGTTGAATGGAGGTGAGTTTTCTATAAAAAAAAATCAAAATTTAAATAAATTTAAATAAATTTAATTAGTGGAATTCCAACTTGGACTCGAGATGAAAACGAGGAATTAAATTAAAAAAAAAAAATTTAATTTTTAAAATGAAACAAAAAAAATTACAATTTAATTAAAATGAAAAAAAAAAATGAATTTTTTGAATTATTTCTTCGCAAATGAGATTTTCATGGCGTGTGTGGGAGTTATTTTAAATCCTTGAAGAGCATCACGAGCAGCTGCAGATTGCAATTCGTTTTCGAATTCGACAAATGCAATATCGTGTCGACCGGGCACCAGACGAACTTCTTTGAAACCGGGAAATCTAAAATAAATTAAAATTTAATTTAATTTAAAATTTTAAATAATTAAAATTTACTGATTGAAAAGCATCGATAACATCATTTCATTCGTTTCTTCAGGTAAATTTGTAAGGAAAAGAATTTGATTCGGTGGTTGTTCTGGAATAAATTTTTTTTAAAAATTAATTTTTAATTAAATTAAATTAATTTTAATTAATTTATACCGCCCATGTGACCCATCGAAGCCATCGAATGCATGTGATGCGGTTGTTGTTTCGCTTGTTCTTTCGCCTTTTTCTTGGCTTTTTTCGATTCGGCATTTTCATCCGCGGGTCTTTTTGGTTTTTTCGGTCGTTCTACAAACGTTCCTTTCATCTTTGCTATTATATCCGAGTCTGTTTTCGAGTATTGTATCCTCTGGAATGAGATTTTTACTTTTAAAATCGATTTAAAATTGATTTAAATGAGTTTTCACCATTGGTTTGTCGTAGAATGGAAATCCTTGCATCGATCGTAATGCGTTGGTTGCACTGTTGATTTCTTTGAAAATAACGAATGCTTGACCACGCATTTTGAGTGTTTTCAACGCCACAATGTCCATGATTTGTCCGAACTGAGAGAAAATTGCGTAAAGGGATTTCTTTAATTCTGCAAAATTTAAAAAATTTTAACTGTTTTCAATAAAAGTTACGCAATGGGTTATGTTACTTGATCTCTGTTTCTGAAAGTGCAATAAATTTCACTATTTGACTATACTTTCTATTTAATTTCTTTTTTTAAATTTTAAATTTTTTTTTTTGTTAGTAAAAATCGATTACCGTCTTTTTTGATCTTCTCGTTCAGATTGTTGACGTAAATCGTGTTGTTTGGTCTCACGTCCATCGTTTCGTTATTTTCCTAGTGTTTTTAATTGTTTTAACTACTTATTTAATACTATTTCTAATAGATATTTACCGGTTGGAAAAAATGCGGTTGTTGATTAAAACAAAAATGGCGACGGATGAATTAACCGACGACACGCTCTGGTGAGGGAATTTTTAAGTTTTGTAGTTTGACAATTTTAACCAATCACAGACCGCGATTGAAATGGTGATGGCCGCTTGACATTTCTTCAACTCGTTTTATTATTAACTCGTAAAGGTTAGTTATAGATCATTTTCAACTACGATTTAAGTTAATTTTGTTTAATTATAGATGGAGATGTCAGATATTCGCGATATTCTCGAAATCGAACCCGAACAAATAAACAAAGAATCGTTTTTTAGTTCGGATAAACGCAGTAGTTTATTGGTAAAGAAAAAAATGGAAAAATTGAAAAAAGAAGAAAAAATAAAATTTTTATTATTTAGAAAAAGAAAAAATTAGGCGATGGAACGTTAAAAAGACCCGAAGGAATGCACCGTGAATTATACGCATTGTTATATTCGGATAATAAGTAAAAATTAAATGAAAAATAATTTAAAAAAATTTAAAAAAATTTAAATTTAAATCAGAGACGCACCACCGATTCTCCCATCGAACACTGGCCAAGGATACAAACAAATGAAAGCGAAATTAGGCATGAAAAAGGTCCGTCCGTGGCGATGGATACCATTCACGAACCCGGCACGAAAAGACGGCGCCATTTTACATCATTGGAGACGAGTTGCGGACGAAGGAAAAGATTATCCGTTCGCGAGATTCAATAAAGTTGAAAATTCATTTAAAAATTGCATTTTAAATATTAAAATTAAATATTTGAATAGACAGTTCAAGTACCGTCGTATTCCGATACGGATTATCAACAATATTTGAACGTCGACGGTTGGACCAAAGCCGAAACGGATCATTTATTCGATTTATGTCGACGTTTTGATCTCAGATTTATCGTTATTCACGATCGATGGGATTCGGATACGTTTTCGAAACGAAGTGTCGAAGATTTGAAAGAAAGATATTATAATATTTGTAATTTACTCGTTAAAGTAATGATTTTAACATTATTTTTGAATTTTTAAATTAATTTTGTTTTTTTTTTAATTAAAGGCGAGGTCGCCGGGGAGTTCCGATAGTAAAATTCGGATGTACGACAGCGAACACGAGCGTAAACGAAAGGAACAATTGCGACGTTTGTTCGATCGAACTCCGGAACAAATCGAAGAAGAGCAAATGTTGATAAATGAATTGAGGAAAATAGAATTAAGAAAGAAAGAAAGGGAAAAGAAGACTCAGGATTTGCAGAAATTAATAACAGCTGCTGATAATAACTCGGAAACGAGACGACAGGAAAGGAAAAATACGAAAAAGAAAGTTCAGAATCAAAAAACGACCAAAACCGAAACGACCGTAAAAATTCGAAAAATTCGAAAAATATTCAAAATTTAAATAATTTAAATTTTTCAGGTATTGGAATTGACTGGTATTAAATTTCCAGACGTTAAAAACACCGGTGTCAGTTTAAGGAGTCAAAGGGTTAATTAATTTAAATTAATTTTGAAATTTTAAAAATTTTAAAAAAAATTTTTTAATTTAATTTTTAGATGAAATTACCCACTTCGGTCGGTCAAAAGAAAACCAAAGCCATCGAACAACTTCTTCAAGAATTAGGCATAGGTTAAAAATATAAAAATTCATTTTAAAAATATTTTTTTTTAAATACAAAATTCATTTTTAGACGTTAATCCAATACCGACCGAAGAAATTTGCATTCATTTCAACGAACTCCGTAGCGATATGGTGCTTTTGTACGAATTGAAATTAGCATTGGCAAATTGCGAATTTGAATTACAAGCGTTACGTCATCAATACGAAGCTTTAGCACCTGGCAAAGTATTAATTACTTATTTAAATGGAATTATTAAAAAGAAAAAAAATTTTTTTAGAGATTGGATTTGCCGTGTGCGAGCGATAATTCGATCCCGACGACGGTCCCTTCCGATGGAAGTAAATTGAAAATTTCGGAGATTCTCGACGTCGGTGGATCCCCCGGTGCTTTACAGAGGAAAAGAAGAGCTGCGTTGGTACAGAGTAATATTCTTAAGAAAATTAAACACAAAGTTTAATTAATCCGATGCGAATTTCTGATCATTTTCGGTCGTACAAATATTTTTCGGTTTTAATTTCCATTTGAAAATCCTTAAAAAAAATTTAAATTAGAAAATTTGAATTTTTCAATTTCAATTTAAATAATTTTACTCTTTGTCCGAATTGATGTGTTCGACTACGATATTTCGTACGCACATTTCTGGGTTGTCTCCGTTGAAATAAGTGAAAGGGTTGATACGAATCGATCGATCTGGATGCCATTTTAAATTGATTTGCGGCTCTTTGATCGAATTCGATGGGAAAATAATGGAAATTTTATAATCGTTGATTAACTTGGTGTTTAATTTAATAGGGATTTT
Source organism: Henia vesuviana (assembly GCA_034696185.1). NCBI lineage: Eukaryota > Metazoa > Arthropoda > Chilopoda > Geophilomorpha > Dignathodontidae > Henia > Henia vesuviana. Next base: position 12,130 of record JAQFZU010000942.1, on the reverse strand, counting down.
AGTCGTGGGATTTAATTGCATTTCTAAATCGAATGTTCCCGAATGTCCCGACCATTTTCGGATGTACAAAATTATTCGATTTTGTAATTCTGGAATAAAAAAAAAGTCGATTAATTCATTTATTTAAATTATTTATATTTTACTATTGTGAGGTGATTTCGACGATGTGAGTAGAAAATATTTCCTCCTTTTAATTCTTTTTGCTGTTTTATCCGCATCGAATCCCATCAAAGCGCAATTTTGACCAAAACGACCGCACCCGAAACACTGACCGACACGAAAATCCGATCCGGACCGACAAGAAATGGCTATAAAACGGTTATTTATCGATTCCGTGAATAAAATATAAGCTCGTTCATGACTACACGCGAACCAATTACCCATACCTAAAATTAATTAAATTATTAAAATTTTTTTTTAAATGAAAAAAAACAAACCGAAAATGAAATTTTGTTTTTTCTTTAAAACCGACGTCATCAACGGTCCGTTACAACCGGGTTGAGTTTTACCATAATTAGGATAGAAATCCAAATGTCCACACGGTGTTGCCATACCCATACCTTAATGAAAATAATTTTTATTTGATTTTTTCAAATTTTTTAAATTTTTTAAATTTTTAAATCACCTCCGCGCCATATTGATTCGGTGGCCGTATGAATGACATCGACTAAATTCGCATCCGAAGGATCCAATCGCACTATTTGATCCGTACCTTCGAAGTATGGTTTTGCTGGATCAAGACCTTAATTAAAATAATAAAATTTTTTAAAATTTAAATTCAAATAATTAAATTTATACCCGAAATTCGACCGAGTCGCGTTGTCCCGTGCCCGGCGTAACCCGCGACGTGAGCACCCAAACTGTGCCCGATCAAATGAAACGATTCGGCAGTCGCATTGAAATTAATCTAAAATAAAATGGAAAAAAATTAAATTAATTAATTTTTTAAATAAAATTAAAAAAAATACTTTTAATAAATGAATAAATCTGGCGATAATTCGTCCGACGACTCTGGCATTGGCAACTGCTTGATAATAAGGCATTTGAGCACCACTGCCCCAATCCACTACAAATACATTAAAATCATCTTTATCCAATAATTCATTAACCATATCCTTAATCCATTGTTTAGTAAATCCATTTTCCCTAAATCCGTGGATTATCATTTTACTTTGCCGCCATGGTTTGAATAGGGTAAAATTGGTTAGAAAATCGAGCGAAAAAATCTGAAAATAAAATGAAATTTTAATTTAATAAAATTAAGAATAAAAATTAATTTACCTGAGGTTGTCGAGGTCGTTGTCGAGTGTAAAGTAAGAAACTGGAGTTGATGACTCGGGGTGCAAAGGGTGAAACACTTATTGGACGTTGGGCCGAACGAAAAGGTGCGTCGACCGGGAAACAACCCAATTCACCGAAACATTTAATGGCGGCTTTTAAATAAAAATTAAATAAATTAAAAATTGAAAAAATAAATAGAAAATATTACCAAAAAGTAGAAAAGCATCCATCGTAGACACCAAAGATAATTTCTACCTGTTTCAAGGCCGAGTAGAAAATTACACGTTTTAATGGGTGTGGTGAGAAATTCTTTTTTAATTTTTTTAAAAAGTATTACACAAGAGATATTTTATTAAAATAAAAAAAGTATTTTTTTAAGATAAGATTTGGAAAACTTTATCTACAAAAAGTGATAATAAATTTGTGTTATTTGATGAACTTGATTTTCTATCCGATCTTTGATTGACGCAAACTCGACTCGCTTCGATACGAATCGAATCGTCCGGATCCAACGTGTCGCGAATACAAAATTTATTCCTAATCGACGTTTCCAGACAAGTGATTTGAATAGATTCAACGTGTATTTGAGCTCTATTTGTACCCAACATTCGCCAAGTCAATTGATTAATCACATTAGACGACGGTCGCCAATTCAATTTCATTTCTTTTAAAGGCGCCGAATCGGTCGTAGCGATTAAAAACACGTACGACGAACCCGAATAAAATTTCACGTCCCTTAAAAAAAAATTAAAAAATATTTTAAAAATTAAATTTTTAAAAATTAAACAAAAATCTCACTCTTTATTCAAATTAACTTGACTCGTGAATCCATAAATATTAGTTAAAATGGCTACAAATTTCCCCGTTCGTTCGTTCGTCCACAAATGGTCATCCGACGTGACAATTTCCACCCTGTGATGATAGCCTAAAATATTAAAATTAATTAAAAATTCAATTTAAACAAACAAACGAGCAACTGACGACAAAAAGGGGCTTCGGGACCCGTTTCCAGAAACATTTTAACCGCTTTTTCGTATCGATTCGATGTATTTGACCAAAGCACCGAGTGGTAACCCATCGGTGCGCATCGATCGCCGTTGACGCCGCAATCGAAGCATTCGCCGGCCAGAAAATCCTCGTACGACGTACATTCGGTGCCAAGGAAAGGGCACGGGGGGTTAATAGACTCGATAAAATAATCGTGCGCTCGTATATGACTGCATCCGATGTATTTTTGCATTCCTAAAAACGAAAAAAAGAATTTAAAAAATTTAATTTAATTTTTTCCAATTCGATTACCGCCATATAAATCTCCATTTTGTCTACTAATCGATTGGATTATATTATCCGAGCATCCGGGTTGCTTTGTACCGCCGTTCGGGTAGAAATCCAAGTGTCCGCACGGCGAACCCATCCCGAACCCACCGTGGAACAACGATCCGACATCGGTGTGGATCACGTCGACTAAAATCGCATCCGAAGGATCGAGTCTGACCATCGGATGAGTGTTTTCGAAGTACGGTAAAGCCGGATCTAATCCGGTAATCCGTCCTAATTTATCTATCCGTTCGCCGACGTATCCGGCAACGTGTGCGCCCAAACTGTGTCCGATCACGTGAATGTATTCGGTGGTTAAAGTCAATTTTCGGATCTGAAATGAATTTTCATTTAATTTGTTTAAATTAAAAACAAAAATTATTTTACGCGTAGAAATCGGATGAAATGAGCAACGATCGCACCGACGAGACGTGTGTTTGCGACCGCTTGTGTATACGGGGGTCCGGCACCGTTTTTCCAATCGATGCATATCACGTTGAAATCGCCTCTTCGCAGTAATTCGTACGCCATTTTCTGTAAAAATATTTTTTTAATTTAAAAAACGACATTTGAATTAATTACAAACGATTTACTTTAACCCAACGTCTATTCCCATCTTCCAGGAACCCGTGAATAATAAATTTTATAGGTAAATCGTATCGAAAAGTTGAATTTCGTATCGATTCGATCGTCGATTCCAATTGCTAAAATTTAAATAAAAATTAAATTAATTTAAAAAAAATCGATTTGTGAATGTAATACCTGTGGAACGTGTGGATTATTTCGTGTCAATAACATAATTTTAACCTTAATTTCATCGGGTGTCGCTGGGAACAAATTGAGAGGCCTTTGAACAGATACGAATTTACCACCGATTGAAAAACATCCAAATTCACCGTAACATCTTGTCAAAACTTTAAAATAAAAATGAAAAAATTAATAAAATAAAATAAATAAATAAAAATATAAAATCCTCACGTGTTTTATCAGCTCTATCAGTAGCCCAATCAAAAACTTTCCCAATTAAAGCATCCGTGAATGAAAAAAATAAAAGAAAAATAATTAAAATGCTCATCTTCAAGTCGACATCGAAGAATAAAATGAATTAAAAGTAACTAACGAGTTAAACTCGACCCAGAAAATATAGAATTTCCCTAGAGAATGTGCATCTTCCTACGAATTTCATTCAGTGAGTAAAGTGACCAAAAAAGTGACCAATTTTGTTACTTGTGACGTCATTTTAAAGGTCAAGAAAGCGTCGACCTTGAAACTCAAAGATCCGGAAATACAATCAAATATAAAATGTGCCAATGACCTTTATATACAAACAAATACGTCATTTTCGTGACCCCGTCGCATCCTATTCAAATGAAAAATTAAATTTTAATTTTTAAAATTAAATTTTTCTTTACTTTAATCATTTCTTTGATTATTTTTCTTTGTGTTGAATCCATTTCTGTTTGTATTTGATCGTATATTTCGTTGGCCAATTGCAATTGTTTTGCTTGTTTTGAGTTGATTAATTCGCCGTATAAATAAATCCCCATTGACTTGAAATTGAAAAATTAATTTTAATTATTTTTTTAATTTTTAAAAAAATTTAAACTCACTTGATTTTCTACTAGAAAATTATGTACATTTTCGTACGATTTATGGTAATTATGTTTTATTACTAATTCGTACCAACGATGTTTAATCTGAAATTTAAAAAAAAATTTTTTTTAATTTTTTTAATTTTTTTAATTTTTTAAATATTTTACGTGCGCATTTCGTTGATCCAAATCAAAATGTTGGTTTAAATGATTTAAAGTTGATTTTGATAATCGTTTAATCCTTAAAATTAATTCGAGGAATAAAACGAGTTCGTCGGCATCATCAAACTTGAAAAAAGCAATTAATTATAAGTATCAATGATCTGTATCGAGCTCACCTGAATCAAATTCAATTCAAATCGACGTTTTTTAACTCTTTTTAAATTATTTCGATTGATCCAATTCCATTTTCTCACCTTAAAAAAATATAAAAAAAATCATTAAAACATTAAAAACATTTTTTAAAAAAAAAAGCATTAAAACCTCTTTAATAACCCTTTGATAAATACTATTTTCATTTGATATTTGAAAACGCAGCAAATCCTAAAATAAAAAATTCAAAATTCAAAAATTAATCTATTTAAATAAAATAATTTTATAATCTCACTTTAGGCATCCCTGGATAATCCAACCAATCGCGATAAATATCATCAATCGTTAAATTCCTTAAAAAATTAAAAATTAATTTAAAAAAATATTTTTTTCCTTAAAATTTAATTATTAACTCGATTTGAGTGAATTTTTCAAAATACAATTTGAATATTTCCCTCGACGAAACGAGACATCCGTCAAATTTAACGACGTAATCGCGAATTAATGCATTAAATTCATTTTGACCCACAATCAAACTCAAATGACGTAATAAAAAATAACCCTTTAAATAATGCACTTGACTGAAACATTTCCACGGATTCATGCCATTCGTTAAACATTTTTCCTTGTTTTCTCGTCTCAAAACTTGTAATTCTTCCTCTGTATTCGCCATTTCACTCGCCAACAACAGATAACGTAACCACGAACGAATTTCGCATCTTTCGCTTTTCTCCTTCAACGACCACTAAAAAAAATAATTTAAAAATGAATAAAAAATTAAATTTTAAATATTTCTATAAATAAAAATACGTCTCGAGCGATAGAATAGACTTGATCTTCCATATAAGTAGCAAATCCTTCACTCAGCCACTCTTCGGTCCAATCCAAAGCCCCGATCGACAGTCCGAACCACGAATGACACAATTCGTGGGCGATATGGACATTCATCGAGCCATCGCCACTCAATAAAGACTGAGAAACAAAAAGTAAATGAGGATTGGCCAATCCTAAACTGGCAAAATTTCGTGGTGCGATTAAAATATCGAGTCTCGGGAACGGATGACGGCCTAATAAGGCGTAACAAGCCTTTAAATACCTCGAAATGCATCTCGGATCGAATTCATATTAAAATAAAAATTAAATAAATTTATTTAAATCAAAAAAAAAATTTTTTTTCAAACTTTTTCCGCAATTTTTATTAATTTTTCAGGCGCAAATAAACGACAGGGAATTAAAGATGATTCTAAAGCTTCGTTTTCGGTTATTAAATCGATGAAAGTCCAATAACCAATGGCTAAAGCCAATGTCGACATTGGTAATATAATTTTAGTGTCGTAATAATACGAAATTCGTCCTTAAAAAAATATAAAAATAATTAAAAATATTTTTTTATCATTTTTTTATACCATTTTCGAGTTTTTGCATTTGGCCTTTATCATCACCGCTCATTAATACAATTGTATTTTCATCCGTTTCTATTTTTGCTTGCCAAGTTGCCATGGCTGTTGGAGGTTCTTGGCAAGGTATAAACGAACGATTATTGATCAAAGAACCTTGAGTAAACACGCAAAACCTGAAAAATAATTAAAATTTTTATTATAAAATTTTATTTTTAAAATTATTTTATAAAAAACCTCGAATTTTGATCTTTTGTCCACGTGAGGGAATTTCCACATTCGTTCGTGTTGTAATTTATGCGAATTATTCGTGGAAATTCATTTTCTGTGCTCCAAATATTTAAATTCCATTTTTCCACTAAGAAATTTAATGGTTTTACACTATAATTTGACCAATCGTCAAATGTTTCTTTCGAATGATTTATGTTGGGATTTGAAATGATTTTTTCAACTGATTTTACGTTAATGTCTTTGCAGTCCAATACGAAATTCGTTGGTTTGTCGTTTGGGTTGATTAAATCGAGGAATACGATTACGTGACCGGTGAATTGTTTCTTGTTAAAATCGCAGGATAAATTTAAAACGTAATGTTTAACGAGGATTTCGTTTACGTTTGATAATAATGGCAAATTATTATCGTCTGCTTGTTCCATTTTCTCCATTTTATTTTAACGTTAAAATCAGTCACGAGAGGGCGTGTAAAAAGGCGCGAAATTCAAATAATTATTTAAATATGTAAATTATGTAAAAATAAAAATAAAAAAATCGTTATTTTTCATTACTGTACAGGATTTTATTTTTTTAAAATCGAAAACAAAAAAAAAAATATTCACACATGTACAAAGACGGAGTTTTTTTGATGACCGAGTATGTTCATAGATATGCATTGCAAAATACGCTAAAAATGTCTTTTACAATAGTACAAAAACGAAAACTAAAAAACAGTCGAGAAAAAACAAAATTAAAAAACAAACTCCGTTCATTTTGAATAAAATTCTAAAATCTAAAAAAAAAAAAAAAATTTAAAAAAAAAGCAAAATTTAAGTAGAATTTTGATTAAAACAATTTTATATATTAAATAATGTATTATATAATACAATCGTTTACAAAAATAGTCAATAGAGGGATTACTTTGAAAAAGGGAAGAGAAAAATGTATTTTTTTCGGAAGGAAGATGAAGGAAGGCTTCGTCGACGTAAAACCCGCACAAAAAATTCAAAAAATAAAAAAAATTCACAAAATAACAAAAAAAAGGGTTAAAAACGACGTCATCCGCACCCCAAAAAAATATTGCTCCAAATTCAAATTGATTGCTCATCGAATAAATTTTCCATTTTCCATTTATAAGGCGACGTCTGACGACGAAATTGTCAATTAATTAATTGTCAATCAAAAACAGCACAAAAGGCGAAGCAAAACGACGATAAAACCGACGACGAATGTACAAAAATAATGATAGAAAACAAAACGACGAGATCGGCAAATTCCAGGTACGTTTTTTTCTTAAAAACCAAAAATCAAAAATGGCGATTGAAAACGGGCGCGGTTGTTTTTAAAAAACAAAAAAAACACAAAATTAAAATCTATCACAAACAACGGAGGATCCGTCCAAATAATGTATTTACAGTATATTTACACGTATTTCTTGAGTGGTGTGTGTGTGTTTGTATGTTAATTAATGTGTGGGTGTCGTCGGCTATTGGTTCGAGGCACTTCTCATTCTCGGACGACGAATGGACTCACGCGCACGTCGAGCCGTATTCCATATAAGGTCATTTCCAACGGAAAAGTTTCTTCACTTTTTGCAACGTTCGACGTACACGTCCTTTTAGTCAGATGTTTGTGAATTGATCGGGATTATCGTCGTCTCGATTCGTCCGTCGCGCCACCTCGTGATCGATTTTCTCGTCTTCGTCTTCGTCGTCGTCTTCGTCGCCCTCTTCCGGGGTTATTTGAAAGCGAATGTTGTCGCCACCCGACGACGATTCGGCGTGCGGGACGAGTAACGAATGTCCGGTGCTGCTCAATTCGCTGCACGACGTCGATGGACTGAGTGGGATCGCGTTTTGGTACCAATCGCGGTTGTATTCGAGTGTGTCGAGAATATCTTGCGCGTCCGGGTGCACCAGATCTGCCCACGTCTCCCATAGGGGATGGACGATGTAATCGATGAAACCGACCTGAAGAATTAAGAAAAGAATTAATTAATTAATTAATTTTTTTAAATTAATTCTTGTTTTATTATTGACTTGTGATTTTTCGATGGTCGCGTTGTGCCTGTCGCACATGGGACTGATGTCGATGCCGTATTCGCGTTCGCGATCGCCCTGTTGGAAGAATTCTTCCATGATGGCGTCGACCCACCGTTGGTAGAGAGTGAGTGGTTTGGTCGGGTTGCTTAAATCGGCGCAGTGAACCATGTTTTGAAGGACTTGGATTCTGTCGGTGTAATTATCGAGTAAAAGGACTCCGGATCCGGCGACTTTCTTCGTCTCCACCATCGTTTTCAAATCGGCCAATAAACTCATGTGTTTCGACATGTCGGTGGCCAGCACCATATCGATGACCATTTTTCTCAACGTCTGTCTCTGTTTCTTGCTCAAATTAAGGAAAATATCACAGTCGTCGTTCTGCAGTAATTTGAATGCCACTGCCAAATGATGGTTTTCCAACACAGACTCATCGTTGTACATTAAAGCCAATTCGGAGCCTTTAAACAAAAATAAATAAACAAAAATTACAAATAATAAATTAAAAATTATTTACTTGTGTTGATTAGAAACTGATTGGTTACACCCGGATGATCGACATCGTGAATGGCAGCGGCAAACAATGCCGACAGAATCTCCAGATCGGTGAAGACGGACTAAAATAACAAAAAAAAAATAACAAAAAAATAACAAAAAAATTATTTTTTTTGATTTACGTCGAGTGCCGGCGAAAGGAGTAAGGCGTGGGTAGATTGGAGTACGTCAGCAGCGTGTGTGCTGTTGTGGTAAGGAACTTCTTTGACGTAGTGATCCTCTAAGGTCATCACGAAGTTGATTAAAGTCTTAGTGGGGATCTTGAAGATCTTGAGCAGGTCCCGCTCCTGAAATTAAAATTAAAAAAACATGTAAATGTGTGATCGCTCAATTGAGTTTGGGTACCTGAAACACTGAATAGGCGATTGCGGTGAGCGGTCTTCGATTCGAGCAGTCCCGCACTCGAAATATGTCTATTCCCCATTTGTCGGTGTTTTCGAGCATCTGAAATTCATAAATTAAAAAAACAAAAAAAAATATTTTTAAAAAACAAAATTACTTTAGCAAGAGCGTCCTCGTGCGGCGTTTCCACTCCATATTTAGGCATTTCCTGCCCCGTGAAACTATTGGTGTGAGTAAGCGGTTTCTTAACACCACTAATATGCGACATGGCAGCCGCTTTCTGACTCCTCCTTTCCTTCTTCTTATTCTGCACCGGTTTAACAATCGTCTCCGCATCCTCGACTCGCAACGACGGAATGTCCAGCTCCTGTTGCTTGTCTACATAAAAAAAAAATAACAATTTTTAGAATTTCTTATTTTAAAACCAACAAGCGATGCCAAAAAAATCTTTTTCTGGAACCGCAACGAGGTAACGATTAATTTTAAAAATAAAATTTCAAAAATTTTACCGAGAAAAGTCGAGCAAATGTACTCGGATATTTGATTGCCCGATTTACTCGATTCGGAGAAATGACTCAATTCTTTATTCAACATTCGTTTAAACTAAAAAAACAAAATTTAAAATTAAAAAAATTTTTAAAAAATTAAATGAATTCGTAAATACCTTAGACGAGGCCATATCACTGACAGAACGATGAGTTTGTATCGTTTCCAGTTGATCCAGACACCATTCCAATTCGTCCAGCGTCTCCACGGCCAATTTATTATAATTTTCATCTGTAAAATTCGTTTTATTGTAATAATAAATTGAATTAAATCGTAATCTTACCTCCGTATATCATATTCTTCGCTTGCGACGTCCCACTGTTACCCGCAGTCGATGCCGACGACCGTCTCGATCTTTGAAATTAAAAAAAAATTAAAATTAAAATCAAAAAACTCCGCCCGAAGCGAACTCGGCCGCAATACTCACTTGGTCGACGCAGCATTGGTCAAACTGACGTAATTATTCCTCACACTGCGCAAACTCGACAAAATCTGAGCGAACGGAGTCACGATCAAATCTTCGCCGTGTCTGAACCGAATTGGACAAATTAAAAACAAATGAAAAATTTAAAATTTAAAAAATAAAAAAATTTTCCAAAAATCCAAAAAACCGAAAAAATCCAAAAATCCAAAAATTTAAATTTTTTCCGAAACTCGTTTTCCGAAGGTCAAGGATCAACAACCGGAATAATTTTAGCCTTCGATCGATCGACAATTCGTAGGTAAAACGACGCACGTATTTATAACCCACAAAATGGCGGTTCCCGAAAAAAAACACCAAAAAAAACAAAAATTGGCCCGCGTCGTTTTTAACCCTTTTCGCTATTATTTAACCCGACATAATTGAAAAAGCAGAAAAACCTTACTTTTCGCCCCAAAAAGATGCCCTTTGTACCCTAGCAGCCCTCAATACCCCCGCACTCATCGTTCTCGGCATTTTCGTTTCGTTTCCGGAATCGTTCCACGCAACTTCCTCCACAACGAAATTCATGGCGACGAACGAACGATCGGACGGAACGGGGCAGCGAACGACGCGAGCCAACGACGAAAAGCCCAAAACCGATCAATGAAAAGGCGGAACGGGCCACTGCGCAACGGCAGGTGGAAAACGCATTTCGGAAAAAAAATCATTTTTAGATACCCGTTTTTAGATACACGAAAATAATTTTTAGATACACGAAAAATAATTTTTAGATAGAAAAAAAAGGCGAGTCGTGCTTAAAGAGAGTGTCTTGAGACTTACAAAGAGTGGTGAAGGAAGCCTTCGCCCTGCCCGGAAGTAGCCGGAGCCTGGGCGGAAGCACTCGGCTGAGCGACGAGAGCACCACTCTTGGCCAAAGCGGACATGGAATGACTAAGAAGAAGAAGAAGAAACAACAAAGAAAATACGAGACAAAAAAATACGACAAAAAAAATAACGCCATTTTGTTTTGTTTTTAAAAGAAAAATAAAATAAATTTAAATTTACCCTTCGCTAGCGATAGACGAATTCCTCGACATCGATTTAGGCGACATTTCGAATTCGCTGTCCGAACGATAAAGAAACGATTCTCTTCGTTGCGGCATATTTTGTAAAACGAGACCGGACGATGGACTCGTTCCGTCCAACGGACTGCGACCGGGCGAAGGGCCATTTTCGACATCGAAACTGAAAAAATTTTTAAAAATTTCATTAACAAAATCGCATTTGATCGCGACCGATCGCAGCATCCACACGACCGGTCGCGATGGTAACGGCGGCAAAATCTCGTTTCAAAAAAACGGTCGTCACGACAACCGGACTAGTGACGTCATCGTTTCCATTTTAAAAAAAAAACACAATCGAATCGCGCCCCTAGCGACGAAACCGCCAACTTTGGCCGCAGCTTGCATTGGCCGGTTGCCAGAGCTATAAAAAAGGTTTCTAAGAAAAGAACAGTACCGGGCACATAAAACAAAATATGAAAAAAAAAAAATAAAAAAACAAAAAAAAAAACAAAAAAAATTGCGTCGTTTTTTAAGAAATTCCATTCGTTTCTATAAATAAACGTTAAAATACCTGTCTACGAATACCGTATCGTCGCCGGGATGAGCGATCGATTGCACTTGTCTCAACCGACTCAACTGAACCGGTCTTCGTACGTGCCGGACTGTGGTTACCGTGCTAGTTAACACTTTGGCACCGTCCTCTCCCGACCCTTCTTCCTCCTCCTCTTCCCAATGCACGATCGGTTCGGGTTGGGCGGTCGGTGGTGTGGCCGAACCGGCGCTGGTCTGTTTGACCAATCGCACGGTCCGGGTGACTTGGGTGCTTTGAGCGGCCGCGATGTTCAGGGTTAATTTACGATTTTCAGAGCGCGATTTCATGAGTGTCGTGCGTGGGGAATCCATTCTTTTTTTCGCGTCTATTTTTTCCCTATTTCGCGCTCGGTCGCTCTACTTTTATACTCGTCAGGGGTCACTGGGCACGCGCAATTCGTATCGTCGTCTATTTCTTTACACGCCGTTTCCGCCAACTGTTTTCGACACGTTTTTTTAACGATAAAAATATGTAATTTTT
>JAQFZU010000941.1:0-17271 GCA_034696185.1 Henia vesuviana | reverse complement strand
ATGCCGTTACTAAATTACATGTTTTATCCGATTATTTTAAAGAAAAGGAAATCGAGTTACAAAAGTGAGTTAATATCGATTTTTGGATTAATCGATTTTTTTTTATAAATCCATTTTTAGGGAATTGGGTGTGCAAGAAGCGATGAGACAGCAAATGGAAGAATCGACTTTATCGGTTACAGAAAAAGCTGAGTTATACGAAAAAGAAGTGAAACTTCACAGGTTTTTTTTAAAAAAATCGATAATTTATTTTTAATCGGTATTTATTTAATCGATATTTTTTTTTAATTATAAAAACCGAAGGTCTCATATCGATGCGTTGAAAAAAGAAATGGATAATCAAATACGCAGCTACAAAACTCAAGTAAAAATTTTAAATTAATTTTATTATGAAAATTTTTAATTTTTAATTTATTAAAAGATAACACTTCATGAAAGTAAATCGCATAAAAATTGGGTAAATTTAAAAAAAAAAAAAAAAAAAAATTTAAATTTTAAATTTAACACCATTTTCAGTTGGCTGCTCGCGCCGCCGAAAGGCGAGCCGAAGAAGCTAAGCAAGAAGCAGCCATTTTGAGAAATAAGTAAAAATTAATTTTATTTAAAAAAAAAAAATATTTTTAATTTATTAAAAATCTCAGATTATCATCACTCGAACAAGACACCCAAAACAGATCCCAAACGGACGAATCGAGAACGACGCCAATCAGACGTAACCTAAATTTCGATATTTTAATTGATTCTTTATATCGATTAAATATCGATTAATAAACCGTTTCAGGCGAGGTGGATAACATCAACGGCGATTTAAGTTCACCGCAGCCACCACTTCCACTCCGACGTTTTCCGATCCTCCCACTCGACCGTCCGATGCCTCCACCCCCATTTATGGGCGATCGGATGCCGATGATGGGCCCACCACGACCGATGTTCGATTTACCACCTCCGATGATGCCTCCTCCAATGCGCGATTTCTTTCCCCCGGGACGGCGGCCGCCGAGTCCGCCTTTCCGCGGCCCATTTCGCGAGGCATCTCCACCTCGATTCTACGACCGTCCAAATATTCCTAACAAACGACCGATCGAACCACAATTTATACCCGGTCCACCCAGGTATCCAAGTCCTTATTCTGGTAAGGAAATTAATTAAATTAAATTTTATTAAAATTTTATTAAAATTTAAAAAATGGATTTTTTTAAAAGGTTTGCGTAAAACATCACCACCGAGCGATGCTGGAAATACTTCGGTGTGAAGATTTAAAAAATAACAGTATTTAAAATAGGATATTTAATGAAAATTTAAAACGATGATGTCTGTGTAAATACTGTATTTGATTTATTTTGTAATTTAATTTTTTTGAGTTAAAATAAATATAAAAATAATTTGAATTTTTAATTTCTCCTTATTCGGTCCAAAGATGGCGTGCACTTAACCACCTGAACAAATCCGAGATTGTATAAATAAGTGGCCTGAAACTTGTGGGCGGGACGGTTCGTTGGCTACCCATCTACTTAACGATCTCTCCAAACTTCTATTTAATTATTTCCAAGGTTAATCGAACCGCGAAATCAAGTCAAAAGCTACTGCGATCATCGCCACGTTTCTTCGTCTTGGTCGATTTAATGAATTAACAAACTCAAATAGTTAGAAAACTTTTTCGGCCTCGGGTAAGTGTTAATTAATTAACGGAGAAAAGAAAGAAGCGATCGATACGTTATCAAATCAAACTATTTATGGAATTTTATTTTTTTTGCAAATATTTGTTTAAATCGATAAGCGAACGTCGTTATCAATAGCTTAAATTTGAAGGAACGAGATTAAAGCAAAATGGTATCAAAACGAGGTCATATTTTATTCCTTTTAGTTTAATGTGAGGCCGTTTTGTGTTACGGGCCGAATACCTCGCCTCGGGCATACCATTCAGTATCAAATTACTCTTGAGAAGCCTGAGATTCTACTCTAAAAATCAGATATAAATCCAATTCCAAACTTTATATTTTCACAGATTTTAATTGAAAAATGTCGCAACGTGAAGATACACTCAAATTCGAAACGGGACGAATTAAGGCTTTGCAAGAGGAAAGACTTCATATACAGAAGAAAACATTCACGAAATGGATCAATTCGTTTTTAGCTAAGGTGAAAACTATTTTTAAAAATTAATTTTGTTTTTTTTTTAAAATAATATTTATTTTGAGAAGGTGCGAATGGAGGTGAACGACTTGTTTGTTGATTTGGCAGATGGGAAAAAATTGTTGAAATTATTAGAAATAATTTCGGGTGAGAAATTAGGGAAACCTAATAATGGTAAAATGCGATTTCATAAAATTGAAAATGTAAATAAATGTTTGGCATTTCTTCACACCAAAGTGAGTTGAACCGTAGCAAATAAAACGAATAAATAAATTTTTTTTTAATATTTTAATTTTAATAATTAGGTAAGACTCGAAAGTATCGGTGCTGAAGATATCGTTGATGGCAATCCTAGACTAATCCTCGGTTTAGTTTGGACTATAATTTTACGATTTCAAATACAAGAAATTGAAATTGATGTCGATGAGGAAAATGAAAGTAGCGAAAAGAAATCGGCAAAAGATGCGCTTTTACTTTGGTGTCAACGAAGGACTTCGGGGTAAAAAAATAAAAAAAAATTTTAAAAATATTTTAAATTAATTTAAAATTAATTTTAGATATACCGGTGTCGATATCCAGGATTTCACGGCCAGTTGGAGAAACGGTTTGGGTTTCAATGCATTAATTCACGCCCATCGACCGGATTTAATAGCATTTCGAGCACTCGATCCTCATCAAAATATCGACAATTTAAACAATGCGTTTGATATTGCACAAATGCATCTGGGAATTGCTAAATTACTCGATGCAGAAGGTATATTTATCAATTATATATCAATTAACAATAAATTTATTTTATCAATGATAACAATTTAATCAGATGTCGATGTTAAAAAACCAGACGAGAAATCAATTATGACTTACGTCGCTTCGTATTACCATACATTCGCTAAAATGAAGAACGAAATGAAAAGTGGTCGTCGGATCGCGAATGTAAAATCATATCAAATCATTGAAATCACTTAAAAAATTAATTTTAAACATTTTAAAATCACAGATCGTCGCCCAATTAATGGATATCGATCGCGATCAAATCGACTACGAGCGATTCTCGTCAAATCTCATCGATTGGATCAGTATGAAAATCGAGGAATTAAATAATCACAATTTCGCCAATTCTTTAGACGAAATTCAAAAGGAATTATTACGATTTAAAATGTATCGTACTGAAGAAAAACCACCAAAGTAAATATTTAGAAAATCCATATTTACATTAGATTAAATTTTTATTTATTTAAGGTACCGCGAAAGAAGCGAAATCGAAGCAAAGTTATTCGCGATTCAAACAAAATTAAAATCGTTGGGTCAAAGTGTTTACTTACCACCCGAAGGTAAAATGGTGCAAGACATCGAAAGGGCTTGGGTAAAGCTGGAAAAGGCTGAACATAAACGAGAACTTGCTTTGAGAGATCAATTAAGTAGACAAGAACGATTGGAACAATTGGCTTATAAATTCGAAAAAAAGGTTGAGTTTTTGGAATTATTTTAAAATTTTTTTTTTTAATATTAATTTTTTAGAGTATTTTAAGAGAAGGATATTTAAATGAAATGATCCAAGTATTGACTGATCCACGATACGGTAGTAATTTAGCGCAAATCGAAGCAACTGTGAAGAAACACGAGGCAATTAGTGCTGACATTTTAGCTAGGGTAAAATTATTATTTTAAATATTATGATTATTTATTAAAATAGTTTATTGATAGACTGAAAGATTTCGGGATTTAAGTAATATGGCGACTGAACTTATAAAAGAAAATTATCACAGAAGTCAAATGATTAAAGACAGGTAAATCTGTATTAAAAATAAATTTTTATTTTAAAAATATTTATTAATTTATAGAGAAAAAGAAGTATTGGATAAATGGCAAGAATTACTTAATTTGTTAGAAAATCATAAAATATCATTGAATACACACAATACTTTAATGTATCTCGTCCGAGATATGGATACTGTTTTAAATCAAATCAAATCGATGGAAGTAAATATTTAAAAAAAAAAAAATTTTATTCAAATATTAATATTTTAATTGATTTTAGGAGAAATTTTCATCGGAGGATTTCGGTAAACACACACGCGCGGTTGAAAACCTACTACAAAAACACAGTTTACTCGAATCGCAAATAGTAATTCAAGGTGAATCAATTACACGTTTGTCGAGACAAGCTGAACAATTCATAAACGACGATCATCTTGAAGCTCCATTATTGAAAAATCATCTTCAGCAACTACGTCATCAATATCAACGGTATAAATTAAATTAAAAATAATTTTTTTTTAATTTTTAATTTGTTTTTTAAATTTTAGATTACAAAAATCGAGTTTGTTACGTAGAAGTCGATTAGAAGAATCGCGAATTTTCCTCCAATTTATTCACGATGGCGAAGAAGAGGAGGCTTGGATCGCTGAAAAACAACGGATTTGCACGGCTCGTATCGTCGGGCGCGATTCAAGGGCTATTTTAAGCCTCAATCAAAAACACAGAGTAAATTTAATTTTTTTTTAAATATAATTTTATTTTTAAATTTTATTACAAGGCATTACAAGACGAAATGAAAGCGCGATTCGGTAAATGCGAACAACTTTGTCAAATGGGTGAATACCTCATCGCGCAATCGCATAAAGAATCGAAGGAAATTGCCAATCGTATTGAAATTTTACAATCGAAATTAAAACAACTCGTTCAACACGCTGAAGAAAAGAAAAAGAAATTGGAAAATGCGCTAGATGTGTGCCAGGTAATTTGAAATTAATTTTTATCGATGTTAATGATTAATTAATGCAATTTTTAATAGTATTTCGCCGATGCGAACGAAGCTGATTCGTGGATGAATGAGAAATTACCATTAATCACTAGCAAAGATTACGGCAAAGACGAACCGAGTGCTCAAGTGAGTTATTTATTTGTATTTTTAAATTCAAATTTAATTTAATTTATACTTTTAGGCTTTAATTCAACGTCACGGGTATTTGGAAAGCGAAATTAAAGCGTACGAAGATGATTTACAACGTTTAGATGAACAAGCAAACAAACTCACAAATGCTGGTCTTGGATCGTTGGATGTGAGAACTTAGGATTTTAATTTTAATTTTTTTAAATTTAAATATTTTAATTTCAGTTTATGCCAAGTGAAATAGAAAAACTGAGAACTGAAGAAATTGTTATTCCGCACGAAATTGATGTCGAACGAGTGGTTGAAAGAGACGTATTAAAAGAAATAATAGAAGAACGAACGATACCTCAAGTAAGAGCATTATTTCCATTCAAAGGCGATGGAATTCAGATTTTAAAAGGCGAGGTTTGTATTATTTAATAAATTTTCTTTTTAATTTTATAAAATTTTAAAAATAAAAAAGATTTCAGATTTTAATTTTATTGGATAAAACAAATTCCGATTGGTGGAATGTTCGTAAAAGTACAAATTGCGATGGTTTCGTACCCGCAAATTACGTTCAGATTTATGAACCGAAAATAGTGAAACGAAAAGTACAAAAAATAATAAAAATTCCTGAAATTCAAAAAGTTAAAAAAATTATAATGAAACCTTCACTCACAACTGTAACACCGAAACAAGAACCGATGGAAAAAGTAAGACAGAGACAAGATACAATTAACAATACCTACGAGCAACTATTGGATCTTTGCAAGGTAAAATAAAAATTTAAATTAATTTAATTTAATTAATTAAAATTAAAATTTATATTTAAAAAGACGAGAAGAAGCGGTTTGGAAGACGCGATAACATTATTTAGATTTTACTGCGAATGTGACGATTTCAAAGCTTGGATGGCGGATAAAGTTAATTTAAAATTTAATTTATACTTTAAAAACACTAATTACTATTAAATAATAGGAAAAACTTCTACTCAACGATGATAAAACCGATACCGTCGATCAAATGAAACGAAAATTCGAGGTTGGAAACAAATTAATGATAAATATTTAAATATAAATTTTATTTTATTTGATTATAGACGTTACTTACCGATTTATCAAGCAGTTGTTTCAGAGTGGATGCAATTGATGCAGCAGTTAAGGAATTGGAGAAATCAAATAAAAATCCTGAAATTCGTAAAAGGCAAAAAGACATTCATGAAACTTGGGATAAATTGAATAAAATGAAAAGTAAAAAAGAAAAAAGTTTACAGGGCGCTGTTAGGTATTAATTTGAATAATTTATTAATTTAATGAAACGTAATAAATTAATTTTATTATTTTTTTTAAGTGTTGAGTTATTCAATCGAACTTGCGATGAAGTTCACGATTGGATGTTGGAGAAAATCGAGAAATTAGATAATGTTGATATCGGTAAAGATTTAAAAACTGTTCAAGCATTGCAAAGGAAACACGAGGTTTTGAATTTTTAATATTTTAATTATTTAATTATATAATTATTAATATTTAAATAGAATATCGAAAGGGAATTAGCACCAGTTGAGGAAAAATATAATCGTGTTAGTCTTTTAGGCAATTCGTAAGTTGTTTTTTTTTTTAAATTTTAATTTAATTAATAAAATATTAATATTTAAGAGTCAAAGCATCTTATCCCAACGAACAACAATACGTTAATAAACGTCAACACGGGTTAAATGTTTTATGGCAACAAGTAAAAGTAAGTTGAATTAATTAAAATTAAATTAAATAAAATGAAAATATTTAACTTATTGAAAAGGAAAAAGCAACCAATCGTCGTCAACGACTCGAAGGAGCAGTTGGAGAGCAAATATTTAATAATTCTACAAAGAATTTAGTAAACATTAGAATATTTTATAATTTTATAAATATTAATTTAATAATTTTCAGTTACATTGGATCAACGAAATGAATAACGCAATAAACAACACAGAAATCGCAAAAGACGTAACAACAGCTGAAAACGTATTGAAAACACACATAGACCTCGAAACTGAAATCAAAGCACACGACGACGAGTTTAAACAAGTGATGAAACTCGGTAACGCATTAATACAAAATAATCCAAAAGACACGGAAATCAAGAACAAAACGATCCAATTGAACAACGAACACAAAGCACTTTTAAACAATTGGAAAAAAGGATTAAATCGATTACAACAAGGATTAAAACTTCAAATGTTTAATAGAGAAGCCGATCACATCGATGCGCTCACCAACAGTCACGAAACTTTCCTTGAAAATCATGATTTGGGGGTAAATTATTAAACTTTTATTAATCATTTTAAACCGAATAAAATTTTTTTTAGAATTCTGCCGATGGTTTATATGCTTTACTTAAACGACACGAGGATTTCGACAAGACTTTGGTCGCTCAGGATGAGAAATTGAAGAGTTTTACTGATACTGCGAATCAGTTATTGGCTATACCACATTATAGCAGCGATTAGTTAAATTGAAATTTATTTAATTTTTATTTTTACTTTAAATTTTGGGTTTTACTTAGTATTGAACAACGACATGGACAAGTGATAGACAGACGTCGAGATGTATGGGAAAAAGCGAGTAAACGAAAATCAATGTTATTAACATCTCGTTATTTCTACGAATTCAGAGCCGATGCTGATGAGGTTAAATAATTTTTAAATTTTTTAAATTTAAATTCAAATTTTTTTATTTAAAGTTAAAATGTTGGATTAACGACAAAATGAAATTGGCATCGGACGAATCGTATCGAGATTTAGTGCAACGAAAATTGAAAAAACACGAAGCATCCGAAGGTGAATTAAAAGCGAATGAAAGACGATTGGGTGATATTGACAGAGTGAGTATTAAAATTATATTTCTTTATTTAAAAATCTTATAATAAAAATATTAAAAGACTGGCCAAACATTGATCACCAATGGCCATTACCGGTCAAATGAAATCGAAGAAATTTTAAACGATTTAAAAACAAGTTGGGATAAATTATGGATTCGAATGAACGATAAAGGAAAAAAATTACGTCAAGCTTTAGCTCAACATACGTACAATAAAACCCTCGATGACGCCAAAATGAAATTAAACGAATTTGAAAATGCGCTCGGATCGGACGATGTTGGCGATGATTTACGAACAGTTAAATATTTACTTAAAAAACATCAAATTTTGGAAAATGACATGAATTTATGGAATGTTAAAGTCAATGATGTTGTACGACTTGGTGAAGATATGGCAAAAAATGGTCATTTTGATGCAACGACTATTCTCAATGAAACTCAAAACCTGGAAAAAAGGTAAAAATATTTTTTTAAAAATTTAAAAATAAAATTTTAATTCTTTTAGATTCGATCAACTGCAATCGCCGTCCGAACGTCGTCGACGACAACTTGAAAATTCTCTCAGACTTCACGAATTTATTTTTGAAATTGATGGTGAATTACAGTGGATCATCGATCACATTCCAACGGCAACATCAGCAGATCTTGGATCAAATTTAATCGAAGCTCAGAAATATTGTAAAAGACATGAGAAATTCGAAAGGGAATTATCAGTACATGAATTGACAGTTAATAAAACATTAACGACAGGACGGGATTTAATTAAGTTGGGTTTCCCGAAATTAGTTGATGATAAATGTCAACAATTGACAATCGCTTGGAACGATTTAATCGAATTAGCTAAGGATAGGAAAATTCGACTCGATTTATCACACAAAGCTCAACAAGTAATTAATTATTTTTATTATTTTTTAAAAAACTATTTTTAAAAATTTATTATTTTTATTAAAGTTTTATACAGAAGCGAACGAAGTCGAATGTTGGATCAACGAGAAGAATTCATTACTCAATAGTCAAGATTACGGTCGAGACGAAGATGCGGCTGTTAAATTACTAACAAAACATAAAACTTTAGAACTTGAAATCGATTCTTACAGTGGACTTATATCCGAAATGGGTCGTCAAGCGATGATGATGATTGAAAATAAACATCCAGAAGCGAAAATAATCGAAGGAAAACAAGTTAAAATTTAAAAATGAAAACCAAAATTTAATTTTAATTTTTTATTTTTATTTAAAAGGATTTAATCGAAAAAGAAATGAAAAATCTACAGAAAATGACAACCGCTCGTAGACAGAATTTAATAAAATCAAAACACAGACACGAATTCATTCGCGAATGCGATAATTTAGAAAGTTGGATCGAAGAACAAACTCAAGTGGCTGCGAGCGAAGAATTCGGACAAGATTACGAACATTTATTGATCCTTCAAAGCAAATTTGAAGATTTTAAACATCGAGTTTTCGCAGCCGATGAGCAATACGGACAATGCGATCAAATGGCCGAAAAACTTTCACTCGATGATCCGGAAATAGCTGAAAAACGAGACAAAATTCGGTATAAAAATTTCACAAATTCCAAAAATTAATAAAAATTAATTTTAAATATTTTAAAAGTCAATCGTGGCAATGTCTACTCGACCAAATCGATGCTCGCGAACGTAAATTACACGCTGCAGCTGAAATTCATCGTTTCAATCGAGACGTTAACGATGTATTACAACGAATCCAAGAAAAATATTCGAGTATTTCCGATGATTTAGGGCGAGATTTAAATTCGTGTCTCGGTTTGTTACGTAAACACGAAGGTTTTGAGAACGATTTAGTCGCTTTGGAAGTTCAAGTAATTTGCATAAAATTAATTAATGTTACAATAAGTATTAATTAACACTTAATTTCAGTTACAAGTTCTAATAGACGACAGTGCGAGATTACAAATGGCTTATCCAGGTGGTAATGCCGATCACATACTAATGCAACAAGAAATTATGCTCGATCAATGGAATATGCTTCGTGAAAGATCGGCTCAACGTAAAGATGATTTGAAAAATGCGTGTGATTTTCATCGTTTTCTCGCTTCTGTAAATTCAATTTTAAAAATTATTTTTATAGTTTAATTAATTTTATATTTATTAAGGTTCGAGATCTGACTAGTTGGGCTAATAATTTACAGGCAGCAATGAGAACCGAGGAAAAGGTTCGCGATGCTGCCAGTGCTCAAATGCTTAGAACAGATCACGATAGACTTAAAGCTGAAATCGAAGCGAGAGAAGAATCATTTACAACTGTCGTTCGTAATGGAGAATACATGATTCGGGAGAATCATTATGCTAAGGATGATGTAAAATATTTATTTTATTTGCTTAAAATTTTATTTAGTTGAATTTTAATATAGATTCGGGATAAAATGCAATTGTTATTAGAAACGAGACAAATTTTACATGCGACATGGCAACATAAGAAGGTTTATTTGGATCAGTTGATAGATTTACAATTTTTTCTTCGTGATGCGAAGCAATTGGATAGCATCAGTGGTGTACAAGAAGTGATTTTAAATAATTATTCGCATTTATAAGTCATATTAAACAATTTTATATATTTTAGGCTTTTTTAACAAACGTTGATTTCGGGAATTCAGTCGAAGAAGTCGAGAAATGTAAAAGGAAACACGACGCATTTGAAAAATTATTGGTAACGCAGGAAGAGAAATTAACAGCATTACAAAAACACGCGAAGAAATTAATAGAACAGAATCATTTCGATTCAGTCAACATTCGCAAACGATTAGACGAAGTAACAAACAAACGTAAACGAGTGATTGAATTATGCAATGTGGAAAAACAACAATTAACAGATGCGTTGCTTTATGCCGAATTTAATCGCGACATCGCCGAAGTGAGTTTTAAAGTTTATAAAATGAATTTAATAATTTGAAAATATTTAAAAGGCCGAATCGTGGGTCGAAGAAAAACAGAAAAAAATGAATTCAGAAGTTGAAAATGTCGATCCGATCGATTTAGAGGAAAAAGTGAAACGACTTCAAAAACATCAAACTTTTCAATCAGAATTAGCAGCTCACGAAAGTCGAATCGAAACCATAAAACAAGTAAAAATATTAATAAAAATCATTTCAAAAAATTATTTTAATTTCTAAACACAGAAAGGTTCGACTTTACTAATGAAACGTCACGAGGAATCGGTCGAGATTAGACACCAATTGAAGAATTTATTAGAAAAATGGAATCGTCTTTTAACTGAATCGAATAATTACGCACGGGGATTGGAAGAAGCTCACGATATACTTAGATTTAATATCCAAGTTGAGAAAATCGAAGCGTGGATTCGTGATAAGGAATTAATGATTCAAGTTGGTGATTGCGGACGTGATTACGAACATTGTTTAGCACTTCAAAGGAAATTAAACGACGTTGGATCGGTAAATAAATGAAAATTAAAAAAATTAAAATTAATCATTATTTTTTAAAATTAAGGATATGCAAGTGGACGAAACGAGAATAAAAGAAATTAATGATTTAGCCGATAAATTAATTTGTCATAACACTCAAACGGTTCAATGGCGCAAAGACGAATTGACTCAAAAGTAAATTTTAATAAAAAATTTTAAACTAACAATTAAATACTTAAATTTTAAGATGGAAAGCTTTACAAGGAGCTTTAAAAAGCTACAGAGATCGATTAGCAGCTGCATTAGAAATTCACGCATTTAATCGCGATGTCGACGACACCAAAGATAGAATCAACGAAAAGGTTTTAGCCGTTAATAGCGAAGATTACGGCAAAGATATAAACACTGTAGAAATTCTACAACGAAGACAAGATGCGGTCGAGAGGGATATGACGGTGATCGAAGCTAAATTAAAAGAACACGATGTTGAAGCTCGTCGTTTAATTCAAAAACACGTGGAAATGGCTGCTCCGATACGCGCTAAATTCGCTTTGGTTCAAGAAAGTTGGAGAAATCTTAATAATCGGTGTCATTCCCGAAAACAATTACTTGCATCGGCTTATACTTTACAGAAATTCATGTCGGAAATGAAGGAATTGGTAAATAAATTTTTTTTTTTTTTTTTTTTAAATTCAATTTTAAATTATTTCTAGGAAACATGGGTCAATGAGATGATTTCTCGAATTAACATCGTTCAATTACCAAACGATGGCATCGAGGCTGAAAATGCATTGCAGCTTCACAGAGAACGAAAAGCTGAAATCGACGGTCGTCAAGAGACGTTTAAAACATTGAAAAATTTTGGCCATAAATTAATCCAACAAAATCATTACGCAAAAGACGATTTAGAAAATAATTTATTAAATCTCGAGGAACTTCGACGGACATTGATTCAAGCGTGGGAGGAACGGAAACAATTGCTAAGTCAATGTTTAGATTTACAAGTAATTTTTATCCAACCTTTTGACTACTTTGTACTATTATTTTAATTAATTGTAGATTTTCAACGATCAAGTGGAAGTGACACACACATGGCTTGCTGAGAAAGAAGCGGTTCTCAACAACGAAGATGTGGGTGAATCAATGTCGAGTGTCGAAGCGCTTTTGAGGAAACAAGAAGCGTTTGAGAAAACAATCCAAGTTCAGAATAACAAAATGGATCAACTTGAGAAATTCGCGACTCGACTCATTGCCGGTAAACATTACGCGAGTTCGGAAATTCAAGGCCAGTTGCAAACGATCACTCAACGTCGAGATAGACTGAAAGAGATAGCGATGGTTCGAAGGAAGAAATTAAAGGAATCAAAACAGTTGCAGCAGTTTCTTAGAAATAATTACGAGGTTTTGGGTTGGATTCGTGACAAAATGACATTAGCCAGTGATGAAAATTATAAAGAACCGAGTAATTTACTTAGAAAAATACAAAAACATCAAGCTTTTGAAGCTGAACTTGCGGCAAATAAAAGTCGTGTTAATAACGTCAATGCGGTAAAATTAAATTTTTTTAATTAAATTTTTTAATTGTAATTTTGTTATTTAAAATTTAAAGGAAGGTGAAAAATTGATCGGTGCTGGGCATTTCGCGGGGATGGAAATACGTACGCAGTTGGATGAATTGGAGAATAAATGGCGATGTTTAATGGATTTATCCGCTGTTAAAAAATCACGCTTGGATGAAGCTCATCAAGTATAATAAATTTAACAATTAAATTTGTGTGAAATTTGAATTTGAATTTTTTTTAAAGGCTTTGTTATTCAATCGCACTCTCGACGATCTGGATTCCTGGATGGATGAAGTGGAAGCACTTCTTGATTCTGAAGATTACGGAAAGGATTTAACGTCTACTCAGAATTTATTGAAGAAACATCAAGCATTGGAAATTGACATTAATAATCATATGGATAATATCGAAACGATTAAAGATGTTTTATCAAATTTAATTAATAATAATCATTTCATGAGTGAGGAACTCGAAGAACGAACCGAAGTCGTTATTCAACGGTAATTAAAATTTTATTTTGTTTTTATTTAAATTAAAATTTTTATTTATTTTAAAGTTATTCCGCTCTTCACGAGCCTGTGCAAATACGGCGCGACAACTTGGAAGATGCGTTACTTCTGTACAGATTCCATAGGGATGTCGAAGATGAATTGTTTTGGATTGATGAAAAGAAATTAATGGCTTCGTCGATCGATTTAGGGTCGAGTTTGACAACAGTTCAAAATTTACAAAAGAAACATCAAGTAAAAATGAGATTTATTGTCTAAAAAGACACGAAATAATTTTTCTTAATTATTAAATTCAGGCACTCGAAGCTGAAATCCAAACCCACGAACCTTTAATAGCATCGGTCGTCAGCTCTGGTCAACAAATGATTCGCAGTGGTCATTTTGCACTTACTAGAGTCGAATCGTATTTACTCGAATTGCAAACCGCATTGCAACAACTCAAAGATCAAGCGACAATCAGACGATTACGTTTAATCGATGCAATCGAATCGCAAATGGTGAATTTTCTTGTTTTAATCAATTAATAACAATAAAATTAATAAATATTATTAATTAGTTTTATCAAGAAGCGAATGAAATGGAAACGTGGATCAAGGATCGTCTCCCATTTCTACTCAATTCCGATTTGGGCAGAGATGAAAATTCAATACAAATTCTTATGAAGAAAATGAATGTTTTAGATCGAGATATAACCGCATTCAATAATACAATGACAAAACTTCGCAATCAAAAACAAGAACTCGTCGACAGAGGTCATTTCGACAGTCATAATTTAGAAGAAAAACAACGACACATCGAAAAACAATACATCGATCTCAAAGCCTTAGCCAACGAACATCGCAAACATCTCGACGAAAATTACACACTTTTTAAATACTTATATACTGTCGATGAATTAATAGAAACAATAGAAGAGCAAGTGGTGGTAACTGATGTAGACGACTACGGCCAAGACCTCGAACACGTCGACGTACGTTTAATTAATTAAATTAATTATAAATTTTAATTTTTAAAAACACATTCCAGATTTTAATAACCAAATTTGAGAATTTCGTCTATAGTTTGTCTTCCACCGAAGAGCGTGTTCAGAACGTGAAGGATCAAAGTCAAATTTTGATTTCGAGTTCTGAAAAAGTGAGACAGAAAATTGACCAATTAAATCGAATGTGGGCTGATTTAAAAGACCACGTTCATCTCAGACGAGAGGTTAAGTTTAATTTAATATTACAATATGAAAATATTTATTGATTTATTTGTTATTTTAGGCATTGATCGGTGCCAAACAAGTGCACACACTCGATCGGAATGCGGACGAAGCGTTGAGTTGGATTCAAGAGAAAGAAGGGCTACTCGCGACTGATAATTACGGCCACGATCTCGAAAGTATTCAATTACTTGTGAGGAAACACGAAGGTTTCGAACGAGATCTGGCAGCTATTAAAGATTGCGTTGAAAGTGTTGTGTCAGAGGCGAATCATTTAGCTCAATTATTTCCCGATGCGCGAGTCCACGTTCAGTCACGTCACGAGGAGACGGTCCAAGCGTGGAATCGATTACTGGATGCATCTGCACAGAGGAAAGATCGATTGCGACAAGCTGAGGAATTACAAGTTTATTTCGACGAATATCGTGATTTAATGTAATAAAAAAGCAAATTCTAATAACATAAAATTTTAATTATTTTTCTTTGATCAGTGCATGGCTGAACGAAATGATGGCTAAAATAACGGCATCGGATTTACCGCAGGACGTACGTGGCGCCGAAGCTCTAATCGCACGTCATCAGGAATACAAAAGCGAAATCGATTCCCGACTCGACACGTTGATTGATTTCGATGTTCGAGGAAAGGAATTGGTACGGCAAAAACACTTCATGGCAGAGGAAATTTCAGATAGAATAGAACGAGTCGATGTTGGTTTAAAATCGTTAACTTGCACTTGGGATGAACGACTCGAGCTTTACGAACAGAATTTAGACGTTCAGATTTTTAAACGCGATGTCGAATTGTTGAATTTATGGTTGGATGGACGAATGCCGTTGTTGAGCGACACGACGCAAACTGGGAATTCGATTGCCGAAGTTGAAGAACTTATCAAGAAACACGACGATTTCGAAAAGACGATCGAAGCTCAAGAGGAGAAGTTCAATGCACTTAAAAGAATGACTTTACTCGAAAAAGCATTCCAAGACCAACGAAAGAAGGAAATTGAAGACCGAAAAGTGCAAATGGAACAGCAACAATTGGAACGACTCAAAGAGATGAAACGAAAAGAACACGAACGGATACTTAATGTAAATTTTCATTAATTTTCATTAATTTAATATTCTCATTAATTTATTTAACTATAGGAGCGACGAAGAGAAGACGAAAGGCGGCGAGATATCGGAAGACGGGGCAGTTCGGACGATGTAACGGACAGTTTACGGCGTGGCGAGAGCATGCGATTGGTAACGAAGGCGAACAGCACCGGCAATTTCACGGCAGTCAAGCGCGCCGAGAGCATGAAACAGGCCAAACGTACTCCGAGCTTCAAGACACAAAGGCGTAACGAAATTGCCAGCAATTTACCACCAGTTGAAATCCAAGGTTTGCTGGAACGAAAACAGGAATTGCAAAGTGGAAAGCGATCGTCGGTTCGATCATGGAAAATGATGTACGTTGTGATGTGCGGGCAACTTTTATGTTTCTTCAAAGACAAAGACGATTTCTTAGAAAATAAAGCGATTGCTCCACCTATGAGCATTCACAGAGCTATGAGTAATGCAGCTGTTGATTATACTAAGAAGAAATTCGTTTTTCGATTGAAATTAGTAGACAATTCTGAGTATTTGTTCGGAGCTGATACGGTCGAAATTATGCAGGAATGGATCAACAAAATCAATTTCCATGCTAAACTTCCACCGAGAATGCAGTTGCTCAGTTACGAAGAAGCGACGAGCGAGAGACCTGTCACTGTAACTGCACCCAAAAATGAAGACGCTATTAGCCGTAATTATTAATTACTTAATTAAATTTTCGTAATATTTTTTTAATTGCGTTTAAAAAAAGGTGCATCTATTAATCCATTTGACGAATCGGACGAAGACGATTCGCCTATTCATTCCGACAATCATCGATCTCTGGACAGTGAAGATTTCGAAAGGAAAGCGCGTGATAAAAAATGGGGTTTTCAGAAATTGTTTAAAAGAAATTAATTATATACTAATGACGGTTTTTTTTTAAAATTACAATTATAAGTATCTAATGAAGCTTACTAAGTAGGATAATGTTATACTTAAATCAGAAATTTTTTTTATATATAATTAATATTATTTTAGATTTTGTTTAAACTAATAATCATTGTTACATATATTTAAATATTAAACTATTATGAAAAAAAGAGAAAACTGAATTTGAGTAAAGTGTAAAAATACTTCTTTAAATTTTCAGGGAAAGGAAATATAATATTGTAGTTAATAATGAACTGTACTTTGAAGCAAAATAGAGAAATCAACCAACTAATTGATATGTTTGGGGTTCATTGGACTAGGTCATTGGTATGGTGGTGACTGGTGTCATTGGAGTTCTCGCAGCCTTAGTAATAGCAGTTGAAATATTAAGACACATTTTTATGATGGAGATTCCTTTAACTCTCACTAGTGATGAAAGCAGCAAACTAAGGGTGTGTTTGAAAACTGTTACTGGGGTAATCTTGATTCCGGATGCAGGGATTAGATTGTTTAGAAACAGGCGCAGCTAATCTGGTTGCAGCAACCACTGTCTGAAAACTAATCGCTTGGTTGTTCCGATTATAACCATATTTGCTCAAATGAAAAGATGGGTAATGCCAGGGGTCTGACATTCTTGGGTAATCTGAGGAAATCTTTAAGAAATCTTGGTAATCAAGAAATCTCAAATCTTGATAAATCTCAAGTAATCAAGAAATC
>JAQFZU010000940.1:0-17274 GCA_034696185.1 Henia vesuviana | reverse complement strand
GATAGCTTCGGCTATCGTCACGTCGCCGGCAAACCGAGAAAGTAAGTGGGAACGAGGCGGTGAGGTGCGTCGCGGCCATATACAAATAAAGGCCTACACACACAACAGTTCACGCGTCTGTCTCCACTTATTAATTAGTGATGATTATTGTGACTGCCGCGCTGGAGACCGTGCTCAGCCGGCAGTGAAGCAAGAAACCATCACAAGTTGTCAATGCTTACAGTTGTTAGAGCTGTATTTTTGGACCTTAAATTATTATTTATTTTTCTTTTTGTATTTAGGGATTGTTGCCAATTAGTTCTTGTGTGGTGTGAGTTAATTAAATGATAACAGTGTTGGGCATTTATGAGTACAAATTCACTTGATTACTGTTAGCGTAAGTTTTCTTAATTTCATTATACATTGTTTTGTTGCCATTCATAAAAGGAATAAAACCTGTCGTGTTTGGGTGTTCGTTGTCTAGGGTTGATAATAAAAAATAATAAAACAATTTCCGTTTCATTGTAAAGCTTGCCCGACTTTTTATTGGCTTAATAAAAACCTCTGCAAATCAATCTGCTCGATTGATGAGTACAAATTATATAAAATAAAAAATACATTAATTTGATGTAACAGCAAAATAATAATTAATAAGATAAATTGGTTGGCAATTTATGCGATGGCTTCTTGCAAAAATGACGGTCCAAAATAGTGGCAGCGACTTCAACTTGAAGAAGCGGACTCGTATATTTTCATGTATGACTTGCACGTGAAAAATCTTCAAAGAAATAAATGGAACAAATCGTGCTCGGGTCCAGAACACGAGTGCGATGCAATGAACTATTGTCTTACTCGCGAAAAAATGGCCAAAACAAGTAATCGTCGGATAAACCTCTGAAAATGGACTTGGGAATATTTCCGAAAATTACGAATAATTCCTGGGGATCCACACCCATTTCTGGGTTACAATTTCAATAAATTAAATCTGCCTAAACAGTCCACGAATCAATGCAGAGTACAAAATCTTCCTGAACAGATAGTGCAAAATTTTGAGTACAGAATTTTTGACAATTTTCCTAGTGCACTGTACATAATCTCATCATTTGGGACTCTCAAAAAATTCTATTTGACTAATTATCCAAATTTTCCACTTGCTTCTTGCCCCCCCCCAAGCAAAGAAAAATATTTCCAATTATATCACCATCACCTGAGATTGTGCATTGAACTGTATAACTGTGTGTTGCCTTATTTATAGGTGACTGTGAAAATACTTGTATAATATATTCTCCTTTATAAGATATTGTTGACAGCAGGCAATATTTTATATTAAAATCCACATTGGTCAGTATTTAAAATCACTTTAGACAAATTTAAAAATCTGTTTTAAATCATCTTGAAACTGTTTGGCTGTGCATAAAATGGATTTGCCACATGTGCTTTATTTACAAGTCAGGTAATTCTTCTACTGTAAAGTTTGTTTTTATATTGAAATGTCTACATCCATCCTATACTGGCACAAAATTTTACATTAGTTGGATTTATCTTGAGATACTTTTGCATCGACCATTGTGAATATGGGTTCCTTTAATAATTTTGAATTCAGTTCTTGCATTGTCGAATTCACTTAAAACATGTTCATTAATCACTTGGAAGCATTCTTTACAGCATTCTGAAATTACTCTGAATTTCTTGTTACCAGTCTCTCAGTTGTCCAAAATCAGATAACTCATGTGCTCCTTGTCTTTTTAAAGTGGAAATAAACCATTTTCAATGTTTGTGATGCAACTCAACAATTTCTTTTTTGCATTTTTTAGAAATTTAACTTCTAGGTGTATCATTTTCATCACTGCTGTAGTAATCTAATGACTAAATATTAGACGTTGCAACACGTTTAGATGTCCGAAGTGGAATAGGCTGTTTCTATAAAAATTAACTTTTAAAAATAGTTAAATTGTTTATAATAAATATTTGTAGATTTCATTCTTTATAAATAAATGTTACATTTTTAGTAAATTACATATAGAAATTACCTAGAATTTCAGTTATTATATCATCTTGAATTGTAAAATTTGATAATATATCTAACAAGGACTTGAATAAGTTTTTCTGGTTTTTCTTTCAATTTGAATGATAGGAAATTCCTTTACCACCATAAGTTGTTAGTAATATTCTTTTATAGCTTTGATTATATTGAAAATAATGATACTCTCCATATCATTTGCCATTATGAATATTTTGTAATGACAAATAAATGTAATAAAAATCAAGTTAGTTTGTATTCAGTTATGTGCAAATTTTATAGAGCTGTGAATGAGTGCAATCTAATCTTTGTTTTTATGATGTTTATTAGTCATTAAAATAAACATATACAGTAGTTGCATTAGAATTTAAAATATTTTTGTGTTATAGTTGAGTTTTTGTTTTATCCCACTTATTTGACTAGGAAATAAAACTAAAACTCAACCAAAATACAAAAAATTTTAAATTTTGTATGTGCTAGTACCAATTTTTCAAAAAATTAAAAATTTAAAGAAAACAATTATTTTTAAAATTTGTCATTTAAAAATGTAATATGTAAAATGCTGAAATTTCTTGCAATTTTTTTACATTATTATAAAAAACTGAAGTGATGTTTTTCTACTGATAATAATATAGATATACTTATTTATAAAGAATAAAAAATTACAAATAATTATTATTATTTTAAAGTTAAATTTCAATAGAAACAGCTAATTCTACTCCAGGAACAATCTAAACAGTATTGTAACTTCTAATGTTGAGTCTTCAGATTACTATGACAGTGGAGATAGTCAATGCTGGGTCTGTGGTCAATGTAATAAATTATTAACCCCTAAAAAAAGACTTTAAAAAAATATTCAAAAAACCAAAATAATCCTTTTCAATATTAACGAACTCTTAAACCAGGACTTCAAAAGCAAGGCTATTTTATTGCCTAGGCCGGCAAGGCCATGGCCTAGAGCCCGGTATTATTAGGGGCCCGGTCTCAACTCAGAAAATTCATGAAAATTCATTAAAAAAGAATTCTTTGGGTCTATACTGGGCCCTTGATAATTGCAGGATCCAAATGTTTGTCGAAGGACCCTCAAAACGAGTCCGGCCTAGGGTCAGTGAAAGATAAAACGGCTCTGTTCAAAAGAAGAAATAAACAACATTTTAAAATATTAAAAAAGTTTGTTATTCATTCTTACCAACCGATACATTAATTTGCCAAAGCCATTCATGTAGCAATACTCGATTTATCAACTGTGCCTGTTGTAGAGATATTTTTGCCACTCTTACTTTTATCTTGATTTTCATATCATGACTTGTCGCTCATCTCCAATCTGGAATTAAATAATTTCCACAAAGTAAATGTTTTAGATAAGTAAAATGAACATTACTTATCTGACATTGTAGATCGCCATATTTGAAAGTGCTGAACTAAGGAAAAGGAACTAGATCAAATTCACAACTTACCTCAAAAATTATTAACTTTGAGCACACAAGTATATCAATGCGCCCAGCTGATTTACGCCAAAAATCGTGCAAATACACTGAGAAAGAAATCCAATTTCTTGTGGAAATATTAATTTACTAAAACGAAAGTAAAATGTAACAACAATCTAATTGTTTCACTTCAATTATTATTGAATTTTATGGAGGAGACGTACGTAATACTTCCTTGGTTAGGACTGATGTGTATTATAATCCCAAGGAAGAAGAAACAATGCCACCAACCCGAGATTGACTTCCAATCAATGTATCTGCAGAAATCAACAAGATTTGCTATTCCTATTCTATAACTAGATGTCATAACAAATGCAATATAGAGAATACAAAAAGTGACATAAAAAATAAAAGTTATTAGAAAGAAATTACATAAATTTAAAAGTATAAAATTAAAAACAAGTGCATGACTATTTAAATTATTACATAAAAAAATGCTAAAATAACTAAATCGCAAAAATTTAAACATGAAAATTCTAAAACAGTTAAATAAAACTATTTTATTAACAGTAAACTAATTATAGAAATATAATAAATAAAACATGATATTTCAAGTGAACTATAGTATTTTGCACATTATTATGTAACTTTTTATTTTTCTCTTTTGATACTTAATGGTAAAGCAGATTTCTTTTCTTGTTTCTTCAGATTGCTTTTTGTTTTTTTTTGTTGTTTTCTTCCAATGAAATAAAAAAAATCAATCACAAATGAAGAAGATATAGAAAATTATGCAACTGTAATTATTAAATTTAAATTATATATAATTTTTTAAAAAAATTATTAAAATACATTAAATTAATTTAAAATGTTGATAGTTTAGTAAATTAAACTGAGCATCCTACATAAAAATTAACGCTAATATTAAATATACAAAATTTTGTATGTTGCATTTAAAGTAACTTTATGTAACCAAAGAGTAACCAGTTACTGTAGCAATTATTAGTCACTAAAAAAAGTAGGGTCCAAATAAGACAATAGCCAATTTCTCTGAGATTAATGTCAAACAATTCTTTATTAGCATCAAAACTATGTCCTTTAATAAAAATGTTCAACGCTCAACCAACAATAATCTATGTCAAATCAAAGTTGGCACTTTTCCCCATTGTTACACAATTACACAAATCGTTACACACTTACGCATCTATAATCCATAATAGTAGTGCAATTAAAGAGTATTGCATTTATATATAGTCAAATTTCACAGTAAATGTGTATGACACTGGGGAAAAGTGCCAACTTTGATTTGACATAGATTATTGTTGGTTGAGCGTTGAACATTTTTATTAAATGACATAGTTTTGATGCCAATAAGGAATTGTTTATTTTATTAACAGTAAACTAATTATAGAAATATAATAAAGAAATATAATTTCAAAGAAATCGGCTAACGGCTATTGTCTTATTCAGACCCTTCCCTTGTAAACTTAAAAATGGATTAATTACAGTAACAACGGTAATCCCCAATTTTAGTAATTAATTACCAGCAAGTATGAACTAAAATTATAATTAGTTACTTTTATCAGTAACCCATTTCCAACACTTAATACGATTCAACATCAGCTGTTAGTCCTTGAACTGAAATAAATCATAAATTAATCATCTTTCCACAAAATAATGTATAATGTATTTCTCTTAAGTAATAACAGATGTCTCTGCTAATACGTTAGTGCTTTTGAAACTACATTTTCGTGTAAAAATATTTTTAAAAAACCCTAAATTATCTTATATAAATGGTCTGACGTGTACGAAAATTATTTTACCTTAATTCGTAACATAAAACGAAACAATACGTATTAAAAAAACTTTAAAATTTTTGTGGTTAATTTTAATGATGTATGTTAAACTTCAAATGAAGTAAATATTCCAATGCTCACCCGAGACTTTACAGGTTTTGAAGTTATTTACAAGCCACACTTCAAACACACCGACAGAAATGCTAGTGAGTCGAAAGCTATCATTACAATACAAACTTTAACAAATAACAAGCTTCGTAAATTATAGTCAACATTGAAAAACAGGTTTGTTTGGACTCAATGACAATAAAAAACGCAATTGCAATTTTTAATATATTTATTGAATTCACTATTTTAAAGATATTAAAAACATACGAAATAATGGCAATATCTCTTTTGCAATTAAATTTTTCATGTATACCCCAATTATAATTTAAAAATAAAATATCAATACCAGAATATAAAGAAACGAAGTTCAAAACTCGTTTCCAAACAACATATAAAAGACCAAACAAAATATAAACCGACAAAAGAATCGCAACCTTAAGCTATTGTTCCTCACTGGAAAATGAAGGAGGTAAAAGCCGTAAATGATAAAAATGGATGAGGAGGGGTGGGAGTTAATAACAATTCGTCTTTCACGTTAAATTAGCAGCCAAGCGTCGTGATTAAGCGCAGAAAGGCCGCCGACCAGACAAACAGGATCCTTTTCTGAACACCCTACAAATGCGCCTCACCACAGGGTACCAGCAAAACCAACCATTCATTTTTATATATACACTTCAACGAATTTCACTGAACTATTAAAAAAAATATTCATCGTTCATCAACCCAGAGCCACGGGTGACGTAATATTTTCTAACTTGACAGTCGACATGTGTAAGGCAATTACGAATTCACTTTATTTGAGGACCACACGTAGAATAAAAAATTTAAAAAACATCCAACTTATACTGTGAAAATTGGCGCATTTAATCTTCATTTCTCACCGCCCTGATCGTAAGGGGAAGATATTAACGACTCCTATGATTGCTGACAACATCAAATAAGACTAAAGGGCCGTGAGATGTCTGCGCAAAGGAAAATTTATGACGATAACCAGGTGAGAGAAGAGGGCAATCTAGTAAAATGTGGTGAGGGGTGATGCGGTAAAATGAAGGTCGATTGCACTATTCGCTAGTCTTTAGCACTGGTGAGCGGTGAGGCGTGAAGTTCTCTGTTAGGGGTCGCATTCCGTTTGGCTAATAATGTTGAGAGGGGCCTGAAGTTTGGTTTTAACAGGAGTTTTCGAGTGTTTTGTTTGGACTTGTATTTTTGAGTGTTGTTTTTGAGTTTATTCGCTACGAGAGAAGGAACGAAAATAGCGTTGTAGTTGGAAGTACAAAATGATGTTTGTGCAGTAGGGTGTGTCTGGTGCAAAAAAAATGATTAAAGACTTGCGGGTGAAATGAAAGGACGCTTCTGTTTTTTTAATGGTATTTAAGATGACGTCAATTCGAATAGTTATTCTACATAAAAAGAAAATTGAATTTATTTAGGAGTTGTAAAATTTTTTTCCCATTAATTATGGGATTATAAATCTTGTGGTAAGAATGTTTAATTTAATTTTTTTTTGGGAGTGGAATAATGAGCGTTGAAATCAATTTTATTCAATTTAATTATTACGAGTTTAAGTTTGATAGATCTGAGTTGTAAATTTGATTTAATGCGTTTTTTAATTTTTTACTTTAATTTCATTTCAATTTATGTATAAAATTGCATTTATAATTTAACTGAACAAATTTAAAGTTTCTAATATAAATCTTATATTTTAAAAACCTGTTTTATCTCAACTTTACAGCATTTCAGCTTATATCAATAATACTTGTTTTCTTATCTTAACCTACTTGTAATTCAACTGATATACGAGATTCGAAAAAAAACTTTCAGAGTAGGTGAGAGAAAATGCAGCCCTAAAAAAATTAATAACACGTCAATAAAATGACCAGGGATTATAAATTCAAATTTTATACTCCTCTTATTTTTTTTGTTACTTTTAAAATTTTAAGTATAGGAGGAGTGTCAGTAATGTCAGTTTCCATTTATTCTGATCATGCAACGCTGATCCGACTGTCAGTTCGTAAAAGCATCACCTGCCAAGTTTCCAATATTTTTTTTTGACTTGTTTCAATTATACCTTATGGATTCATTGAAAAAAAGTGATTGAGTTAGACAACTTGGTTGTCATTAAAAAATATTTTATAAAATAATTTTCTACTTTGTTATTATTGTAATTATTTTCCCTATTTTAAGGATTTTTTTTGCACGAAAATATCAGATGCAACTTGAATAAAGTGTAAAGTTTGCTTTTGGTATATTGCTCTTTAGTGATCTGATGAATGGAGGGCATGTCAAGGACAGGTTCTGAAGGTACGTGGAATTGCCGTACTCAGTGATTATCCTTAATTATAAAAAGTACGTAATTCGGCTTCATCTTAATAACAGGGTTAGAAACCAGATGGTGCTAGAGTCTAGACCAATGAAAAATTTATTAAAAGCCATTGATTGTCAATTACTAAATAAATTTTATAATTCATTTTTGTTAATTTTTTTTAAAATAAATTTTAAAATAATCTGTGTAGTGGACTGGAAATAAACAATAAAAGATTATAACTGTACGATTGACTGGACAATAAAAAAAATCCCATTTATTCTGCTTGAGTTAAGTAGCTCACGGCCTTCAAATATCAGAGGAAGCCGACATCAGACTTTTTTCAAACCATTATACTTACCCATTGATGTCATTAAAGAGAAATGTTTTTTTTCTCCATGTACAGATTTAAGCTGCGTAGTTTCGTGAGAAATGATATTTTTTGCCCCAAAACATGTTTTCACAAAAGAAATTTAAAGAATTTGAAATAAAATCTCAACAAAAATTTTAAAATTTATACAATTTATAATTAATTAATAATTAATATTAAATTAATCATTATCAAATACAAAAAAAAATTATAATCAACTAAAATCCCGCTTAAATTATACAAAAATTGCACATTCCCCTTATTTAAATTCCCCAAAAACCAGTTTGAAGGTACTGCTATCATATCAATTAAATCTAGTATCACAAAGAGATTTCAGACTAGACAATTAGCTAAACTTCAAAATTCCATAATATTATTATTAAATGTGACAAAAGAATAGTTGGGATCTAATATTTCTGTCAATTCGATAGCTTATCAATCCAATTAATCTTTGTATTTTTCGCTTTCCACACCTCAAGGCCTTGGCAATAGTTTGATGTGTGAGCTGCTCCTCCTTCACACCAATTTAATTTATGGAAATAATAGGTTAGAAAGGGCGAGATCTTCGCGCCCTCATCAAATCACCCTCTTTTCCTATGTCCCCTTAAGCCACAAACTTCTTAAGGGAAGGTGGAGATACAAAGTCGTTGTCCCAAGAAGCCCTTGTAATTGCCTGCACCCCTCAATGGCAGCTGCGTTTTCCTCTTCTTCCTGCGCGATTCGACCATGACGAAGGGAGCAAATGACATGTGCGAGTTTCAAAGAACTTTGAAAAAAATTGGGGTTCAAGAAGTTTAAAAACATGGGGAAAAATATGGAGTAAAGTTGTCTTGACAAATCATGTTAAGAGATGTGTGCGTGATTGCCTTCCCTTTTGCTTTGAAAAGGGAGTGAGAGACTCTGTTAATGGAAGGGTCTTGTCCATGAATTCCAACATTACAAACCTACACGAGATTTTTTTTTTACTTTCAGGAAATGAGCGGAAATTGGAATTTAACTATTAGAAAAAAAAGCAAAGTTTTAAAAATACAAAGTTTTTTTTATTTACAAATTTTTAAATTTGTACAAAAAATATTTTCAAAATTAAAATTCTTATTAAATGCAACCTAACTCAAAAGGTTTCATTCGTATAAAAAAAGAAAAAATAAAAAGTGTTTTTTTTAACAACTGATCATAAAACCAAGGCTTATCTTAAAACATAAAATATTTTACAATCTCCATTCAAAACCTTCACTGCTCAAGGCTTTCCAAAAATGATTGTTATATACATAAAAACAGTGTGGAAAAAGGTCCAAGCATGAGGGGCAATTTGATCAACAAAAAATTCCAATGGTTCAACATCCAAACAAAGAAATATATAGTGCTTTTAAGGGAAGTTTCGAATGCACTTTTCCCCCTCTTTTCAAGTACTTAAAAGCGGCTTCCTTTAAGAAATCAACCCCTGTAGCGATCCCCATCGGACCCCTCTCGAAGAAACAGGATCACAAACACGGCGCCAAACACCAAATGTTAACTTTAATCAATAAACAATTTTTTTTTTAAATTTTCTTTCAAACTAAAGCCTGTTATTTAGAGTTGCAACAGCACCAGGGTCATTGAGCAGACTCGCGTTGATTCTATACGTGTTATTATGAGGCCTGAGTGGCACAGGTTTTCGTCTCTCGTGTCTAGAGCGCATGCAACTCTGGTAAAATTGGCGCCACGTCCTCCACGTCTTCGAGCTCCACACCCACATACCACTGGTGATCCCAACCGCCAAACACAGGAAAATCTTAAGCATTAGAAGTTCAACACTCGGAATCGAATGCCCCAATTTGCACTTTTGCGATGCCAGACCGTCGATTTGACACTCGACAGCCGCCAACATTGCCAGAGTTCTCCACTTGGATCGTTGCCAATACTCGTATACTAAACATCCCAAAACACCAGCTGCCGGCACCAGGTATAAAATGGAAAAAACACCAATTCGTACCATGAGTTTCTCCAATTTGTCCGTATTACATCCACCCACTCGCATTACTCGCCGTATCCTAAAAAAGGCCGCTAAACCCAACGCTATGAATAAAACACCCAAAACAAACAGACCCGCGAGTGGTGCTATGTGGAAAGAGAGTAAACTCGCTTCGTCCTGCTGTCCAACATGGCACAATCCCGTCAATTCGTCTCCATCGACGTGCCTCAACGTTAAAACCACAATACTAAGCAACGCGGGCACGGCCCAAGCGAAAACGTGAAAATAAGAACTGAGCGAATCGATCGCTTCATATCCCCACTTCTTTCCAGCCGCTAGGTACCAAGTAAACGTCAGTATCACCCACCAAACACAACTCGCAAGTCCGAAATAGTACAATAACAAAAACACCAAAGTGCACGCGGTGTTATCCAAACCATGAACAACGAGCGAATCCGATTTCACCTCGCACGAAACTGAATTCGCACCCGCAAGTAACGGCACGAAATAAGCGATGCTGTACACAAAATAGCATCCTGATAAGTACATTATCGAACGTTCGGGATAATGGAATCGAACATGATTTATAGCAAATGTAAGTAAAGTGAACAGTGTCGATAGGAAGCACAAACTCGCCCAAACTCCCATCCAAACTGCAGCGAATTGTTTATCCGATTGTCGGAAAAAGACATCGTAGCCGCATCGAGGTACACATTCGATATCGTTATTCGATCTGTGCATCAAATCGATGTACACGAATCGGTCGGGGCAACCGGTGATTGACGTTTTGGTTGAAGTTGGATTTGAATTCGAAATGTCGAATCGACGAGGTGGTTGAGGTGGAAAAGCGTTCAACGGACGTCCATTTGTTCGTTCGTCGGTGATATTTGGGAATTCCATGCACAGTTCGTTCATTTCTGGCATTGGAAGACGACTGCAGTTCAACATTCGTGGCCAATCAAAGTTGAATTGTTGTAATACGGGGAAACAATGAGTTTTCACTTCTTCGCATATCGATTGGCACGATGGGATTGCGATGTCCACTTGTTCCGAACACATCGGAGCGTATAAAGAACATAGAAAAAATTTCAGGTGCTTTGAGCAGCCAATTTCGACTAGTGGAATAAATTCGTGGACCTCTATTGCTGCTTCGCTTTGATCGTTGTGGCCCATGTAGTTGGGCATTCGTGTTAAGTTGTATGGCATATCCTGGCACATTGGAATTGTTATTCTTTCGCATCTGCTGTGCCGCGAATTGATGATTAACGCACTGGTTGTTGTGAGGTGTAATGTGATTAGCAGAAACGTTAGAGGTATTGGTGGTTTGCGAGCCATCACTATAGCGGGTGTCTCGAGCGAGAGTAAACGACGAATGATGTGGAGCGGCGCAGGGTTGCCAGATAGAGTTTGACGTCAAGTAGCCACAGCGCCTGCGCAAGGAGGCAGGGAGCCAAATGGAGCCCAAACACCATCTATCGAGAAAGAATGATAGCAAATAGTAAATCTCGCCCCATGATATTTTTTGAGTTCCAGGAAATGATTTTTTGGATTTTTGAAAAGTGAATAAGAAAAAAAAATTCTATAACGAAAACCTTTTTAATTTAAATTTATTTTTATTCCATATGGCAAACAAAAAAAAATTCATTCCTGGTCAATGCCAACTAGTGAGAATGACTAAAACTAAGAGTTAGTTTTAGAAGTTTTATAAAGTTGTTGTGAATGCTGGTTTATTTAATTGGTGAATGAAATTTTTGATAGTTTGTTTTTTGATATTAATTTGTTTTGTTTATTACTATAGCATCGAATTTGATTTTTTTTTACCATCTAAACGATTGCTAAGCAACAAGATTATCAAAATGGCAGCCCACTAAGTATGAAGTCGATTCTTAAGCATGGACTGGTACTGAACCAAATTGTATATTTTCTAATCAATTTTACTGCGAAGAATCTACGGACTGAAGACGAAATTATTAATTAATCTTGAACGCTGTTTTTACGGTTTGTTTATGACATTTAATTGTGTGTTTGTTCTATTTTATGAATATTAATATTTATTTCCTTATTTAAAAATCCCCATTAGAAACAGCTGACAATTAAAAATGCGATCAGAAGAAACGCCACGTCTGGAAAAGAGATGTACGATAACAAAAGTCAGTTTCTTGCTGATGCTTTATTTTGTACAAGGATTACCATTTGGTCTTCAAGAAAAATTTTTGCCTATTTATTTCCGAGTTAAAGTAAGTTTAAAATAAAACAAAAATGAATTTTATTTTAAATTTATATTTCAATTATTTTAGGGCTATGATTATACACGGATTTGTTTTTTCCGTTTAATTCATTTGCCATGGATGTGCAAAATGTTGTGGGCGCCATTTGTAGATCAAATTGAAAATAAGCGAAAATGTGTCGCAATTACTTTATTTATGTTGACTGTATGTAATTTATTAGGTAAGAATTATATTTTGCAAATGATTTTGTATAATTTAAATATTTAATTTTACATTTTAGCTTCGTGTATGGATCCTGACAATTGCCTTCGCATAGCTGCTGCTATGCTACTTATTAATTTTGTGGTTTCATTTCAAGATGTTGCTTTGGATACATTAGCACTTACAATTCTCAGTGACACTGAATTGGGCCAGGGAAATTCAGCTCAAGTTGAATCTTTCTTATAAAAATTATTTACATTAAGTAATATTTTGTTTTATTATAGGTTATTGGCTACAAACTGGGTATGACGGTTGGTAGCGGTGGATTTGCTTATATGACATTTCAATGGGGTCTTCAAAGCGTATTTCTCTTAATGGCTGTTATGCAGTTATGGGCATTAGGTGGATTTCTTTTATCTAAAGCATTCCAGAAACCTGTGAGTGTGATATTTCCAATACCGCTATTAAGTGTTGCAGCTTCTAAAGAAACATGGAATAAAGCTGCTAAGCAATCGCATCAAACTGAATTGAAGCATAGGAAATCTAACTTAAGTGATACTCAATATCCAATTGAACCACCCGTGTCACTTAGTGCTGTTTTTCCTCGAAACGTTTCACCACCTAAACCCGCAAGTAGGAATTTTCTTTCTTCTCAATATAGTTATACGAGACTATTCCAAATAAGAGGGACGCCATGGTTGATATTTTTTGTTCTTACATATAAATTAGGTATTCAAAAATGCAGAAAGTATTTTTATATTTGTAATTGTCGAATTTTTATAGGAGAAGCTGGTGTTCTCAGCATGTTTCCATTGTTCCTTGTTGATGCTGGGATACAAGAGGATATTGTTTTTTGGTGGAATGGAATTGTGGGTCATTTAGCATCAATTCTTGGCTCTATTGTTGGAGGACAATTGTCGTCAAACAAGTAATTTTTGATTAAAAAAATTTTGATTTAATTTTTACGTTCATATATTTATAATATTTTTTTAGGAATACAATTTTTCAAAATTTAGTTTATTTTTGCATTGTTCGGTTTGGTCTTATATTGTTTTTGACTTTAGTTGTTTTGGGAACAAATGAACCATTTCAGGATCACAGGGATTCAATAAAATTAAGTAAGTATTATCAAGATTATTTTGTAATTGTATGAATGTAATTTTAAATGCCAAATATTAGTGTGCAGTTTGATGTGCCTTACATTCTTAAGTTTTGTAAGTGGACTGGTAACGACTATTACTTTTACTTTGATGATGATGTCGTCGCAGAAAGCACCTCGTAATTATCAGGCGTTTTATTATTCTGCATTATCGACTATGGAAGTTGCTGGAAAATTAGCTTTTATTATTGGCATGGGTCCATTGATTGATCAATATGGAGAAGATGTGTCTTTTCTTACTTGTTTTGTTATCAGTTTAGCTCAATTGCCAATTTTGTCTTTTTATCCGGATATACTGAGATGATTGTAAATACATTTTTAAATTATTGTTTATTTTTGCACGTGAATTTTATCAATATCTTAAAAACTTGCTCTGAAGAGATTGTTAATAAATGAAATTTTTAATTGTTTTTAGAATGATTTTTTATAGACAAATGAAATATAGTTGAGGGGAGCTATAAGCAATATTCTACCAAAGATCATCCTATTAATATGGAGTCTTTATTTATTCTAAATTAACAGTTAACAATAATTACCAGAATTCCAGATAATGATGGATACTGTTGATGAAATTTCAACTGCAACATTGTCATTTTTATACAAATTTACATTTGTATTTTTACTGAGTAAAAAACCAATATCTGAATCTGGTGCTGTCGAGATTTTGTGAGTTTTGATCGGGTTATTAATATGTTCATGAAGATATTAGGACTGTTAAATAACCTTCCATAATAAAGGTCTGCCAACCCTGAAATCGTGGGTTGTTTCATTCATTTAACATGACCGGCTATAACCATGCCATCTGGAGACTGTGTCCAGTCGGTGTGGCAGCAACCAGTGACAACTGGGATCTGGCCAAGATTAAACCCAGGACCGCATGCAAAAATTTTTTTTAGTTATCTAAAACATGAGTAGATGGAAAGTCTCCTTACTGGGTAATCAGTTGGGAACAGGAGAGGGGGGAATGGCTTTGACTGGAGAGTTTACGTGATCTGTGTGCGCCCAAATAACTGGTGTTTGGCATTAGCGTATGCCGTAATTATGGGCGAAATAGAGGCTACATTACCAGGGAGTAATGATGTCATACTGGGCGTTGTGTGTTTGTCAATCTCTGCCAAACGTGATGTTACAAGCCTAACAGAGTAGTTTGCCCACCATATTCGGACTTAACTGCGGTTAATATGTTATCATGTGCATAGACTGTGATTGTGAAGTTAGCCTGACAGTTATGGTTGGCTGGTACACTGTGGCAGGTCGGTGGCAACACTGTAACGGTCAATACGCCATTGGAATGTCGAGGTGGGCCTGCTGATGGGGTGGGCACCTCGTAATCTTACAGAGATTGCAAATCGTGTTCGTTACCTTACCACAAAATCCTAATGAAACTAGGGAACAAGAACGTGACAATGTCATATTAGAACTATTCGGGGTGGGTATAACACAATCCGAATCTTACTTAGACACGCAATTAAATGTGTGGAATACTAAAATTCAAACATTGGAGACCAGTATGGCCACAATGCAAGTCAACTTGGATGC
The DNA here is from genome assembly GCA_034696185.1 of Henia vesuviana. NCBI lineage: Eukaryota > Metazoa > Arthropoda > Chilopoda > Geophilomorpha > Dignathodontidae > Henia > Henia vesuviana. The sequence continues at coordinate 2,197 of JAQFZU010000940.1, read as the reverse complement.
AGAAGTAATTGAAGCAAAAGAGGATAGGGGATCCCTTTGTCTGGTACTTAGGCAAGGGATTGGTCAGAATTGTATACACCGTGCGAACATTAAACATGCATGGGATAAAAAAAATTGCTGCATTAAAATTATCCCCATTTAACAGTTCAATAATTTTTGCAGCACAATTTCTCGTGGATATAACAAAACAATTCGATGGAGAAGGCTGGAATAAAGATGCTAATGCCAAAGGTGGTTTATCACCTTTGTCAACTGGTTAAAACAACACGAGAACTGGGAACAATTTGCAGAGGTGGGTTTTATCCGACATGCTTTGGCAGAAAATTAAAAATATTAAAAATATTATTAAAAGTATTAAAAATATTATTAAAAATATTAAAAATATTATTAAAAATATTAAAAATATTATTAAAAATATTAAAAATATTATTAAAAATATTAAAAATATTATGGACAGTGAGACACACACTCACTACATTGAAGGAAGCATGCTAACAAATGCAACAGCCTCCAACAAGATGTGAAGAGATTGTGCTGGCCATTCAGGCTCTAAAACCAGGGTTTGCATATTTTGCAAAAGAATATACAATCCATCACGCATGCACTTGATAAAGTGCACTCTTGCACCTGATAAAAATTTTTCAAGAAGTCAGAACATTGGGACACGGGAGATATATGTTACATATGGAAGATAAACAAAAATTGACAATGACGACTAGCGTGAAATCTGTACAAAGCACTTGTGTACCCCCAACCCCAACCCTAAGGTCTACTGTTACAATACCAACAGGAACAACCAGCACTCCGGCTGTTAAATCGAATGTGTTGGCTGATCATTTATAAGCACTTTGTAATGGTGGATGCTTTTTTCCAGTGGACAACACTCCCAAAAGGATTGTTTGCTATGAGTGAAACGTAAAGGTTTCAAAGAAATGATTAAAAAATTAGGAAGAAGAATCTGCACAATTAATTCTTAGGGGAATGACTGAGGTTTTGGAAGCTTATGAAGAGCCAAAAACCGGGAAGGAACTGAAGGAGGTAGTGGAGAAAGTGTAAATAATAATGCAAAACTCACCCATTCTCCTAGTAAAATAGAATCTGATCCACTGTTCCACACAGCTACGACTGGTGGAAATCACCTGTTCAGCCATTCACAACCAAACAAAGTGACTGATTACTTATCTTACTTATCGGTTCCGACTAGAACAAAACTGCAATATATCACACTTTGCAGAAATGGTAGAAATATATAAGGATTACTGGACTCAGACGAGATCTTTTTTTAGTGATTCTTTTTTGAAAAGTATGGGTTTTTAAGTTTTTAAGTTTTTCTTTTATTACTTAAAGTTAATTATGTTTTTTAACCAGAAAATTGTGTTATTACATCACAAGTCTCGCAATCAAAAAGTCGGTTCCTGATTGATCGAGCGGCCATTTTCATTGATTGATGAAAAAAGCACTTTAAACTATCATTTTTTCCTCAATATTTGTGTCAAATCTTAATATTTACGAAGTACTTACGTTATTTTTAATGTTATTTTTAATGAGTTTGCCGTCTTCTACGAAAAGCTTCGGTCGGATCTAGATCCGATTCTGGTTACCATACCACATAGTAATGTCATGCTCTATGATTTTTTCATTATTTAATTTAGTTTTCACAGTCGGAGACGACGGCAGAGTTTATAACTGAAATTACATATTTTTTAGGTTAGAAAAGTATATTCTACTAGCAAATTACATGTTAATTAACGAGTAATTAAAAAAGGAGAAAGTAAGAAACTAATGAGCCATTAGTTTTTAGGAACTAATGGGTCATTCTTCTTACCTTCCAACTTTGACTAATTTACTCACTAATATGGGAAGCCTCCGAAGTTGACCGCCTCCAATTGCATTAAATTTAAAGAAATAAATGCATCTTTGTTTAACTAAAACAATGACGCAAAAATGTGCAGTTTTGCAATATCAAATCTATTTTAAGGCATTGCTATCTAGGATTAGAGCACTGTTTTAGTTAAACAAAAATGCATTTGTTTCTTTAAAATTAATGAAATTGGAGGTGGTCAACTTCGGAGGTTTCCCTTGTAAGTGGGGGGTAAGGGCACTTGTTGTCACCATAGCAGCCCTTGGGGAAAAGCCTATACAATCCTATAAGGAAATGTACAGTACAACTTATAAGTTTCTATAGTATTTTGCATAT